>UELV01178003.1:5607-22779 GCA_900490015.1 Megastigmus stigmatizans | reverse complement strand
GTATAGAACATATGTGTCCATGCACAAGTGAAAGGATGTACGAGTTTGTTCGTGAATTTTGTAGTGGTAGATAGAAACAAAATTTTATGTACCATTCAAGAAAATTTTTTTTCTCTAAACCTATAGACTTTATGAAAAAATTTTTGAGAACAAAAAAGTCTTAAAATTAGTCAAGGAACACTCTCAAATTTTTTCAAAAAATTTTTAGGTAGTTTTGAAAAATTGGATTTGTGAAATTTTCGAAAATTAATAATTGTCTCCAAAAATTCTGAAAAAATTTTAGTGTTCTTTGACTAATTTTAAAACATTTTTGTTCTTAGAAATTTTTTTCTAAAGTTCATAGTTTTTAAGGAAACAATAGATTAAGATTTTTATAAAATTTTTTCATTCTCGCCGCCATTTTGAAAAAACACGTCGATGAATTTTTCTGAAAAAAATTCCTCTTAATGTTCGAGTGCCATGATCACCTCTGATCATAGTAAAAAGTTGATACCTTTGCAGTATCATTGTGAAAAAAAATGCGAAAAAAACTTTTTTTCGAAAATTTTCACGTTTTTCACGTTTCAATCGGCCATATTTTTTTTCTCGGTGTCTAATCGAAATTTCGAGCTGAGGTTCTGAAAGAGCATCAAATTTCGCGTAGGAATAGAGGTATTGCATTATTTTTTTGGTTCGATAACATACTAAATAAACACGTTGAAAAGTTAGTAAAAATTCTGATCACCTCGACATTAATGGGTTAAGACAGTTTTTCTATGCAGAATGCGTAAGTATCACCACTTCGAAAAGGGTAGAAGATGAACGTTTTTAAGTTGTCCCCTTTTCGAAAAAGAATCTGAGTTATCTCCATTTCCGTCCAGATTCTGAGATGTCTTCTTCTTACTCGAGAACTTCGATATAAACGCATGAAAAAATTAAGCATATTCAGGTAAAAGAATAACATAATTCTACGCACTCCTGCTAGTTTGATTCCGGAAATTGAGAGATTGTAACCTGTGCTCAAAAGCAGAACGAAGAAGAACGGTCCCGAAAACTTCGCCAACTTATCACATAATCTGACAGAAGAATTAACTTTGTTAAAACAAATAAAATTTCATTTAAATGGTCAATGTCAATAGTGACGAAAACTTTATTCCAGCGCTTAAATGAATTCCATTAACAATACATACTCACTTCAAAATATCCTGATGAAATTTGGAACAAGCCACGAGTTCTTCGTAGACACCGTTGTCGAATCCATCGGTCTTCTCTCTGGCTTTGTTGCAAATGTTGAGAAGCCGATCCTGTAGAATCCTGAGGTAGCCACAGCAGAACATGATGATGAATGGTCCAGCTGTATCTAAACCTAACGCGATCACAACTGTGGTGTGAATCGTTACCACCTGCAGTGAATAAACTAATACGTAAGGTAGCCCTGGTTCCATTCCGTACGGTATAAATCTGTGGATTTCAGATATTATGAATAAAAAAGATACACCAATGTGAAATAGAAAACATAGTGGCACAGGCCAGTTTTATGTTTCATCAAAACATTATATGATTTTATTAGTTCTTGTGAACATTTTCATCGAATCACATTATGGGAGGAAAAAACTTGGACAGACCAGAGCTCGTACAAATTGACTTGTGCAATGGCATAAACACGAGGTCTGGGCTGGGAAATTTTTCTCCCGTGGCGCATATATATATGTTTAGTATTATTCCTCATACCAGCGCCTAAAGTATGCACCTTTCTCTCCCAGAATCCGGGCGTGAAATGTGTAGCTACTTTATGCGCTGGTACGAGAATAGTTTTTTCTTAAACTTGTCTAAAAAGTTAATTTTATTTAACAACAGGGCATGCTTTAAAATCTTTAGATGAAAATGGGAAATACTGTAGATGCTTGGGAAATTTATATCAATTAATACCAAATTCTGATCCCTATATCTTTCGAAAAATGGAAAGATTATTTTTAATTCTGATTCCTATATCTTTCGAAAAATGAAAAACAAACAATGTAAAAATGGAAAGATTATTTTCGTTTTCATTATCAGGTTTAACTTATGCTTATCAATTACACAGGCCCACAAACAAACAAAAAAGTACCCTGAACTGAAGTTGAGACCACCTCATTCCTACATATTTTGGCCTTCTAAACACAAATTTGAAATAAAAAATAGGGTCGGTCTGCGTATTATTGAGATAATTAAAGAAAAAAAAAATTTCAGATATATTAATTTACGAAGTTAAAAATTAATTTAATTATTTTAGTAAGTGGCATTATGAAATACTCAACGCACCCTTCAAAATCCATTTTGAATCACCTACATACGATTTTTTGACTCCGAGATTTGCCAATTGAAAGTTCAGGAGCATTCAAATCCAATTCTTGCTTGTTCTATTTATTTGTTCTTGAAATACTTTTTGTAACTTTAAATCGGCATATCTCGGAGACAAAAAATCGTATGTAGGTGACTTAAAATGGAGGGTATTTGAAGGGTACTTTATAATACCCTTGCTAAAATAATGAAGAAATTTTTTAACTTCTTAATTTAAGAAATCTCGACAATCGTTTTTTTTTAGTTATCTCGAAAATACGCAGGGCGAACCCTATTTTTTATTTCGAATTCGTGTTTAGAAGGCCAAAATACGTGGGAATAAGGTGGTCTTAACTAAAGTTCAGGATACTTTTTTTATTTGTGGGCCTGTGTTATAGGAACGCACTTGATACTAAAAGATCATACATAAAAAAAAAGATAGTGATATAAGCTCTAAAAAGAAAAATATATTAGCTTAAAAGGTAGCACCCTCGTAGCAGTGCTATTTGGCTCAATGGCTGGCATCCTCATAAAGTAAGCTGAAATCGAGTACAATGCGCTGACGAAGAGTGACAAGACCATGTGGCACTTGAACAGAGTCTGGGTCTTCCGTACAAATAGAAAAACGGTCCAGCGTTCGCTTTCCATGCAGCTGTCCCAGATGACACGACAGTCCATTTGTAGATCCATAAATTTCTCTCGTCCATACGCAAATATAGAGTAGCGGGCACAGTAGCCAGCAACCATCACCACTTCGCAGATGTAATCTAGTTCCACCGCACCCTTAAGAAATTTTTATATAACTTAAAGTCTTTATAATCTGCTTCATATCCGGTTGGGAAATTCCATTTGTATTTTAAAAGTGGGAATTCAGGTCAGTTACACTCGTATAAGTTTTCAGAGGTATCATCTGCATGAAATTCAATTGTTCTTGGAAAAGTACTAGATAGAATATCCTCCATTATAATAGTCGAAATGAACCTATTTAGTTTTTTGAAAAAAGCTATTGAAACTTGTTTGAATACTAAAAGACTCGGAATCATCAAAAATCATATTCTTAAAATACCCATTTTTTAATTAGTAAGAACACAGCGGATAAAATGTCAATAGATTAAAACTGATTTGAGCATAAAGAATTATATACTCAGTTCTTCTGAAAAAATTCCATAAAAAGAGGTTGTTCAAACTTTTTACAATCTAATGTACGATGAAATGCCGACGTTTTTACTTATTTTATCTAATTTGACCTCTGTATTTAATAAATTTTCCTGCATATCCCCATATCAATTTTTTTTTAAACTCTTTGTATTGACAAACTATAAGCAACAGTAGTAGCTTTTTTTTTTAATTTATGTAATATTTAATTTTAATTTAGTTAATATTTTAAATAATATAATGGGAGATACTATTTTACCTGTATTTCTTATCAAATTGATACAGATTTTTTTAACGGGGTTATTTTCTTGTAAACTAAGTTTCTTTAAGAGTATGTCCTTAACCGTTATCTTGTGATTAATTAGAAAAATGATAAGTCAAATAAGCCTCGCGTTGCACAATATTTTGATGGATAAGTTAAAAAATATTGATTGATAATCAGGTCTGTCTGTACTCGTCCGTTTCTACTTCGATGTATTAAGTATAGAGAAAAATCTTTTCGACCTTTTTTTAACATTTCCCATCAAGTAAAGGAACTCATTTTTTAAAATTAAATGTCTTTTTATACTTTAAATGACGGTACAAGTCTCGTTCTTTACCCTTGTAATATCACAATGTCGGGATACTCAATTGCCAATTCCAAACTCAGAAATCGATTTGTATTTTTGTAATTATTCATTTAAAGAATCAAATAACGTAGATATTAAAAATCAGTGCCCAACCATACCTGCTGCATTCGAAGGTATCCGTAATTAAGATGCATGCCTAAATGCACAAATGCTAAAGCGATACACAAGCACATCATGAAGCGAGTAAGTACAAACCCGTAATCCCTGCCCTTGTGCGGCAACATTGCGAACACGCGAAGCAGACTCACATACTGTGATGTCATTACCTCGAATTTCAGTGGATCTAACAATCGCTCGCTTTTAGGATGGGATTCCACTGTGGATATGAAAAATGACCAGTAATTAAACAAGATAAACATTATTCGTAATGTAACTTCGGACGACAAATTCACTATCTCAATTTAATAAAGTAAATTTCATACTAAATTGATTTACACCCGTTAAAAATACATTACATGTTAAAAATGTATAATTTTAAAAAGGGACTTACTTGTTGACCACCCAAATAGATATTTCTGAATATTTTTCTTTACGTATCCTGTAACATATAGAGTAAACGCATTTGCACATCGCACAAACAAGTAATTCAGGCAAAAAAAAATCCAGCGTATACTTGTCGTGTCGCTCGTGAAAATAACTACAATGTTGATGATCAGGCTGAAAGCGAGTCGCGAAATTGCGTGCAATTGTACCGTTTATCGCCTGAATTATTCAGTAGCTGCAGATCGTCGTTGGGGAACATTTCTGCGAAATCGACCCTCCATGATGTACGACCAACGACAAAATTATATGTGGAACCGTCAGACTTTAGATTGAATTCTGAATTTAAAGCTCACAGTCTGATTTTCAAGTGCGGTCGTTTCTAATACTTTAATAAATGTTGAATTTCAAAATTCATGATTTAGTAAGGAGTGAGTTGGACTATGGATTATAGTTCTTTGTTCGACTGCCAATTCTATTATTTAGCCAGCGTTTATTTAGCTATAAGACTTGTTAAAGATTGGATGACCGCACTCGGGACACAAAGCTTCATATAAGTTGTCTGTTCGCTTCTGGTAAGGTCGAAGTTCAGTATCGATACAAATCTTATCTTAATACATCGGGTATATAACATACCAAATACTTGCAAGTAAATTGTGCAAATTAATTATGATAGTTGTCATTTTATTGAAGTATCTAAATTATTCACAAAGGCCAAGTACGAGCAGCAATTATGGTGAATTAATTAGTAGTTTAAAGAGGACGAAGTAAATGGCATTGGAACGCTGGAAAAAAATTAGAACCTTCTTCTTTTAATTGCTTGCTCTAATGAGAAAGATAAAAATTTTTAAATGAATTAACGATGTGGCTTATGATTGAAGCATTAACTGAAATGTACTGCAGGATAAAATTTTTTATACAAATTATGTGATCTAATTCAATAGCAAGCTGGTAAGGCATCTATAAGAGATGTATTAACATTAACTACTATGTTATTTTTTATTAAACTGTTATTGATTTATTTTTTGTCCATCGTATCGCTATTTCATTTTAATTTGCACGCTATTGCGCATAGTCATATGTATTCCTTTAATACGTTGATATAGATTTTAAAATATTTTTATACGTAATTCTTTAATAAACTAACAATCAACTGTAAAATTAATATTCAAAACATGTGATTTTAGAGATGCACTTGTATTATAAGGTTCGTAAGATTCTATTTAACCTTAATTTCCTTTGCGTTTATTAAAGTTGATTAGACTAAAATTAATAATAAAGTTGTATACATCCAGAGATTATATCTCAGTCACAAGAAAATTGATTATACCGATTAAATTTAATACTTACCTTTATAGTATTGCAATTATCGATCATAATCAGGTAAATCCCTATTGGAAATAGAAAACGTACACAAACGTAAAGCGTACAAGGTGTCCAAATTCGAACTGTAACGTCCCGAAAGGTACGTCTCTGTACGTTTACTATTCATTTCCGTACGTTCGTGTACGTTTTCTATTTCCAATAGGAATGTCATAAAATTTCAGATTTAATCGAAATTAAATTTTTTTAAATTTTAATATCACCCTGTGCTGATCAGCGATCGACGGAGATCTACGGTATGCCTGTAAATAAAGCACATTTAGAACCTACATATTTTACGTAGGTTCTTACTCAATCGATCGAGGCTTGGAATCGTGTGATCAAACCCGGGTCCATGAAGTTACGAGCCTATAATCGATCAAGTGAACTTAGGTATATACTTGTAAGTAAAATTCGATCGTATAAATTCTGAAGAGATAATGTAATTGTATTCTTTTCTCACCTGTTCGCCGGATGATAAAATGGTCAATTTCAGAGAGATAGATAGATAGATAGATATTTATTTGTTTGTAAAAAAGTACAAAAAAGAATAATACAAATTTTTTATATTTTACAATACATCTTTCATTGCAGATCAGTCTTATAATAATAACTATACATGTTGCACATATTCTTAATATGTTCTATTTCTTAAACCTAAACGTAACATCACAGAGCGTCTTATGTTCAAATACAAATAAACAAAATTTACAAAAGCAGTCGATATCTATCTTACATAACATTTAAAATTAAAAAGATAGACATTCTCTCGGCCTATTCATTCATCACACTCACGCCAATAAATACACACACTTTGAAAACAGTGTATAAGGGACAAAACAAAATAAACTCACTTGCTTACCCTTAGTGTGTGAGGTATACATTCTGTTTATTTTCTTATTAGCAGTCTTCAAATTGTCTGAAAGAGAGTACCAAAAGCGCACACATATTGAAGCTGAAAAGATCTCATACCAGTTTCTGCGCGCACTCTTGAATTCTTTTGCACTCCTACCAGTGCACCTCGGCTGGTACTTATGGAAAAATATTGCTAAATACGAAGGATTTTATACATAAAAATGGCGGCAAAAAGTACATTTTCCAAGC
The DNA here is from genome assembly GCA_900490015.1 of Megastigmus stigmatizans. Lineage (NCBI taxonomy): Eukaryota > Metazoa > Arthropoda > Insecta > Hymenoptera > Megastigmidae > Megastigmus > Megastigmus stigmatizans. The sequence continues at coordinate 15,751 of UELV01178003.1, read as the reverse complement.
TTCAACACGCAAGAAATCCAGTTGCTTCCTATAGGGGTGATGTGCTCGTCCCTCCTAATACCATGGATAAATCGCACACATACGTTGTTTAGTCTATGTAATAGGCGTATTCTCTAATCTAACTCCTTAACCCTATTAGAATAACTAATCTTCTTGTGTAGAGATATATTTCAATGTATAGATTTGTATATCGATTATCTATGCGGATATCGTTTCTCTTTTTTATCCATAAGAAAAATTCATTTGGATATCCATTCGGTTTTATTTACAATTTACTATAAAAATATCGCAGAAATCATAAACGCGATAAGCATGGCATTAAGTTAAGTCCTTTAAGTTACAATCTGAGAAATAAGTGAATGTGCAACTTGAAAGTTGAGAATAGTTCCCCGAGTCAATATCAGTCTGTGTTTCAGAGCCGAAAAAGAAGTTCAGTATTACTGATCGCGGTTGGGATTTTCATTTGAGAACAAATCTTAATTAATCGCAGTAAATACAACTCTATTACCTAATCAGAATCGTATGCTTTATTGCTACTTTTCCAATCTTGGAGAGATTTGGTTTATTTAAAAGGTACTGCAGATACATATGCTACTGCATTTTTTAAGAACGATTGTAATTCACAGGAGCTATAAAATATTATGATAGATGTAAAACTATACATGCCATAACACAGATACTGAAAGAAAGCAATACAAAAAATCAATCTGATCAAAATATACTAGAAGGTTGTATCCAAACTGAATTTAAGAATGCTATGAAAGATTTTAAAGACGTTGCTGATAATATTCTTGTAAGTAAAAAAATTTTCAGGATTTAATTTCAAAGTTTAATGATGGTCAATTAAGAGTATTTCACAAAATAACTTCTACATTGCAATTTAATGACAGTATCCTAAGAACTTATTGGTAAGTGTGAGTAATAAAGATACTGCTGTCAATGCGCCATCTGGAATAACTGCTTAAACTATTGGTGGTCTTAGGTACTATATCTATATATAGATACTTAGATTACTACAGTTACCAGTAGGACAGGGTTGTAAGGTACAGTACAAAGTGCTTTCTCCTGCAGCTTTAAAACAAAGATGTATAAGTTTCATTACAGTCACTTAATGACTACCACGTAATGGATGTAAGAAAATTAAAATTAGTAAATCGAAAACAAGGAGAATAATGAGGAATATTTATAATGTTGAAAATTATCGAAAAAAAAATAGACTAAGAAATATTGTCTCCAAGGCTCGCTTCCAAGAGAACGTTAGTTCTAACAGAAACAAGCATTGGCGACGTTCATGCTTAGTCTATTTCACATTTTTCACGCTAGATGGAAGCCTGTTTTTGGTTTCCACATGCACTTTTTCACATTTCATTTATATATAGAGACATCTAATCGGCATAAAATTTTGCGTTTAAGATTAGGTTGCCTGTCATCTTACTGACGAGGCCAGCAGGAAACATGAGGCAAAACGCAATATTCGCAATATTCGCAATATTCGCAGTAGCGCCGCGAGATACTGCAGACGTTACATTCACTCTCTCTCTCTTTTTATCCTTAAACGAAAATTTCAATACCCATATCCTACAATTACAATTCTTGCCCATACCCTTTGGCATATATATACATTGCATGCAGAAATCATATTATTTGTTTTAAATATTACAATACACATGTATAAACCATAAACTCTTTCCCAACCACCTAGTTCCCACTTCTGGTTCGAGCTTGAATTCTGCTCGCCAGGAGTGCGTAATCCTCGGCTGCGCTATCCGCGGATATCTAATTATGTATTAGCACCTGCAAATAATAAAAAAAAGCCTTGTGAATTGATAATTAGGAGGTCCATTTCAAGTGTGCTGCTGACACACTGTTAGGACACCCTCTCCATGCTACTGAACCTGATACTATCATTAGGTGGTTGGATGTAAAAATGATTCGAAACAGAAGACTTAAGCCGTTTAATGACATTAAAAAACTCTCACCTACTTCAACCGATACATTTTATGATTCTTTTATTGATACTTACTGCCATACTAATGGACCAAGGGAATTAGCATCTTTATGCTTAGATGACTTTGCTAAATGGTTCGATATCTATAAAAATAAAGCAGTTTACAAAGCAAAGTTCTATGAGATGACAAAGGATCTTTATTGTAAAATACATAAAAGACCTTATTTGATAAATCACAAGAGTTATATTACCATGCTTTGCTCCTGATCTTTCAGCCTTGGAGAGATTTAAATCAGTTAAAATGTTGTAAAGATATATATGCAAATGCATTTTATAAAAAAACAGTTTCAATTAGCTGAAGCTATGAAATACAATGATAAATGTAATACTATACAAGAAGCTATGAATAATATAAATGAGTAGATTCAAAATTAGTTGCTGCAAGAAAGTGATAAAGAAGATTAATCCGATCCAAATAATGTACCGGAAGGCTGTGTTCCAATCGAAACTGAAAATGCCATGAGAGATTCCAAAGATTTAAAAATTAAAGTTAATATTTAACATTTTTAAATTTTAACATTATTAATTTATTAATTATTACATTTAATTATTTAATTATTTAATTTATCTTTAATCTTTAAATGTTTCATAATTAAAACTTTAGTTTTGTGGAACAAAGTCATACGTGATAAAGATACAGCTGTAACTGCGCGTACTTATTAAATGAAGAAGACAGTAGTACATGCGGAATCGAACAAGTAATAACCACAAAAATTGGTGCAAAAGATGATTGCTAAAATTGTTTCAGTTTGTAAAGATTAGAGAGATGAAATCATAAGTGTAAATGTTATTTTACAGACAGGCAAAGAATTTTCAATATCACGGCTTGAATATAAATTTATTGTAATGGTTAAAATATATATTGTACGTGAACAATTCCCGATATGCAATAGTTATGGAATCACTACTCATAAAAGTCAAGGATTAAGTTTAGAAAATGGTGCAGTCGAAGCTGGTTACTCTATATTTTGTTTTGGTCAAACTTATGTAGCCTTATCGCGAATTACAAAAATAGAAGGTTTACATCTCATAAATTTTTATCCTTCTTGTATAATGGCTGATACATCTGTTATTCTTGAATATAATAGATTAAGACAAAAGTTTCGTCCAGATCTTATTGCTTTTAATATTCAAGATATAAATAAAAATAAATCACATAGTAAAATACCAGATAATCAGTGGGCTATCCCTTTCAAAATATTGATGATGCAAAGTGAAAACAGTAAGTTAAATTGTATATCTGATAACTGCTGGAATATTAATGGATTGCCATTAATATTCCAGTATACAATGCAAGCATACAAAACTTATTTCATTCTGGACCAATAAGAAGAATTTTGATCCATCATAGAGATTGCGATTCTTTAAAAACTACTTTTAATCAATATATTTCTAAAGCTACTGTTGATGTCACAGCATTAAAAGAATTTGTTGATAATGATAAATACTCTGCGCCTGTTCAGTAAGATGTATCAGAATTTTTAATGAATCTCTGCATTAAATCAGTAATTTTACGATCTATTAAGATATAAGATATGAGCATGAAATAAGTACAGTTATAAAATGTCCTGGTTATGACGAACGCAATGAACCAAATTTAATGCCAATTCCACTTTGTCCCTCTCACTACCTCAGCATTTGAAATCTTCTACGTTGTAAGATATTATATATTATAATATAGGTTTCTGGCAGGAAATCGAAGGAACATGTCGCAATAATTGTAAATGTAAAAGCCTCAGAAAACTTGAAGTAAATATTAAAAATACAATTTTGATATTGCAATTAAAAATATTTCCTGTAAACGGTAAGAAAATTTCCAAAATAACTAATTTTAAAATTTAATCGAATCCCAAAATCTGTAATTGTTATTAAATTAAACAGATATAGAGTAAGTAGCGGCATATTTCACCACGGCAGTAATATTGTCAATGGACATTACACAAATATGTTGCGCGAAGATAACCATTGGTTTAAAGTTAATGACGACTATATTAAAAAACAATCTTGGCCAAGATGTGGAAGAGATGCTTATGTTCTTTTTGTGGAAAGTTTATAAATCCTTTTATATAATTAATAACCAAACTCTCTCAAATGTTATTTTTCTTTACGCTGTAAGAACAGGGCATGTTTCGACGAAGGGATGGACAAGGATCGACCCCGCGTAACATCAGTTCGTGGAGATCGTCAAATTATTAATCAAACGCTACGAAATCCAACGGTGCGAAGACGGCTGCATGAGTTGGGCTTAAGGTCACGGGTTCCTGCTCGTGTACAGGCGCATTAAACAAAAATAGTAGATGGCTGATCGGTCCATCCTTTTTTATACGAACACGAGTCACATTAGTCGCAAGATAATACGCGTATTAATTCAAACGTCGATCAATCCGAATATAAAATCAAAGATAAAGCCACAATTTGCGTACAAACAATTCATCCACCTTTTGTTGATTTTTCTCGATTTTTTCGTGTAATAGGTTAGTTTATATGCTCTCCTACGTTTTTCAGGTCGTTGATAAATTTAAAAAAACACAATTCTTCTGTGCTTGAACGCTTGCAGTGAGCTGAAGAGCTATGCATAAAAATAAGTCCACGTAACCCCTTCAACATAGAATTACATGCGTTACAGAAAAGCAAAAATTGGCCGGTAAATAGTCGTATACTTACATTCAGCTCTTACATCGATAATTATGGAGTTTTACGCGCTGGAAGTCAAACAAAGCATTTGTAACATCCTATGAAAACCATAGGATTTTCTTTTTCTTTTCTTTTATTCTTAAATTCATGTATTCTAAGCTTACCACTGTATCATCACACATAGATCTAATATTTAGTATAATTCGCCGAGCACCGGACCGCCGAGACGCCCGCCATGCCATAAAAACCCAACGCCTGCCTTACAGACGACTGGGTCGACACAAAGCAAAAACCTAATGAGTAGGCAGCCGCGCACGTGCTTGGACCATAAAAATCAGCGACGGACAAAAACAGCGCCTAATGAGTTGGGGCAAACCTGTCAACCCATTGCGAACTTGGAAGTCTCGCACTGCCCCACCACTCATTAGAGGGTTGTCCAACGAAACCCATCATTACTTCAACCAATCACCAAGGACATCCTCCCAACATGACCTATATACGCCTACGGAAAATTAGCGGGTCATTGTCTTTAAAAGCACGTGCATCACGCGGAGGAGCTTGGGAGCGCTTAGTGCGATCGGTGAAAACTGCCTTGTACTTTATAATGAAAGATCGAACTCTTAAAGAAGAAACTTTAACCACTGTGTTAGTCGAAATCTAGCACAGTGTAAATTCACGACCGCTTACGCATGTGTCATGCGATCATCGAGATGACGAAGCGCTTACTCCGAACCATTTTCTTCTTGGAACATCCTCAAGTTAAATTAGGATAGGTAAGTGCGATGCACTGACACTTAGTACGCATAAAAATTATATAATAGAACAATAATATATTAGAACAAAGTTAACTTCTAAACATCCACAATTCAGATTAAATATTCAGTATCTATTTTATTTGCTGTTTAATAATAATGTTAGGTCAATTAGTGCAGGGATTTTACATAAGTTGAATGTTATTAATCCTCGTTATAATTATACGGCTGGAGAGCTTATACAGAAATTAGAAAAGGATCAGCTTGAATCGAATTTGGAAACGATATTTTCTCGTTTACGAGGTACTGAGACATACTGGAGGAATTCTAAAAATAACTTAAATTTCATGATGAATGAATATGGACCTGCAACCTTCTTTGTTATACTGAGTCCTGGTGAATGGATGTGGTCAGCTTTAGCCGAATATATTCGAGAAGTAAATGATTGGAAAGATGACAAAAGATCAGTTAGTGAGTTGATAGCTGTTGATCCAGTATCAGCATCTAAATACATCTACAACAAATTCCAGGCGATGTTAGCTTATATGCTTTCTGATTCTCATCCAATTGGAAAAATTAGTCACTACTACTACGCGTGTGAATATCAAGGAAGAGGCTTCCAACATTACCGCTGCCTATTTTGGATTGAAGGTGCTCCAGTTTATGGTAAGTCATCTAATGAAGAAGTACAAAAGTTTATTTTACAATATATTACGTGTAGAATACCTGACAAACGTATTTCTCCTGAGCTTTACCGACGTGAGCAAACTTATCAACAACATAAACATAATAATTATTGTATGCGTAAAAAGAAAACTAAAACTGGCTTTAGAAGCGCATGCCGTTTTTCATTTCCTTGCCAAGGAACTAAATATTTAATTTTGAGACCTATTTCAATAGCTATTGCTAATAAAATAATTTAAGAAATAGGTCTAAATATTATGATTTGCCCAGAAAATAAGAAGAACAGAATATTAATGATTGTATGCCTGCTCTTTTAGTGTTATGGGAAGGGAATAATGATGCTCAATTTATATGCGAAACATCTTATCTTTTAACAAAATATGTGTCAAGTTATATATGGAACAAAAGGGGAAGAGAGCGTTATCGATTGTACAGATATACAGTCTAATAAATCATTATGCAGTCACTTGTGGTCAATCTCTATGCGCGTGCTGAATCACAGAGAATGTGGAGCCTCTGAAGCGGCTAATACATTTTTAGGACACCCACTCCATGCTACTGATCCTAAGACTGTTATTAAGTAGTTGGATGTTAACATGATTCGAAATAGAAAACTCAAGCCGTTTAGTGAAAACAAAAATCTTCCTGTACATTCATCGGATATCTTTTACGATTCTTTGATTGATACTCATTATCCTAATCGGCCAAAAGAATTAGAATTATTGTGCTTGTATGATTTTACAAAATGGTTTGATATTATTAAAAAGGAACCCATTCACAAAGCAGAATATTATAAAATAAAAAGTGATTTGTTTTTAAAAAAAAAGGAAAAAACCTTATTTAATAAACCATTGGAAATACAATCCTACTAATCAACCAGAAGATTACTATCATGTTTTATTGCTACTTTTTCAACCTTGGAGCGATTTAGATGAATTAAAAGGCACTGATATATATGCTAATGCCTTTTTATTTATGCATTTTCCCTTCATTATTTATGTTGCATCCCCTTGGAAGGGTATTAGCGATGCTGTATACAAAAATATTCTGCTTAATAACATTTTTGATGCGTTGTTTATTACATTTTATCGTAATTTTGTTTCAGACAGAAAAAGAGGGACAAGGGCTGGAAGGCCAGAGAAACGGCAATATTATAGAGCACGTTTCAATCCCTTCGAGCAAAATATAAAAAATTTGGCTAGACTGCAAGTTGAGCAGGTAGCGGCGGTAAACGAAGTAACTAAAAGGGAACAAAAAAATAGACCTAGAAAAAATTAATTAATTAAAATAATTTAGATATATTTTATTTAAATATATGTAAAACAAATAATATTGTAATTAGATATATATATATAAAGTAAGATATAGGTACCTATGTATACTATAAAATATCATAGATACGTCCTAAAAAGTGATAATTTCTGGTAACTGATGGTATCGGAATTTGAAAAAAATTTATTTATTTACTTATTTAACCAGAAAAAAAATAAAAATAAAAATTAACATTAATTATCGTATTTTATGATTTAGATATAGGTGTAATACTATTGACAAAACTAGTTTTATACTACTCTAAACTAAAAATCGCAAGTTTGACATGATTTTTAGGCTCTCGTACGGTATAAAATATTGTTCGACACTGTTGGGTAGGTTGGCTTTTTAGCGCATGGGACCTTTCACGCCCAAATGAAGCGAGGAAGAAAAGTACTATTTTTTAAAATTATAATTTACGCTATAATTCTCTACTTTTGATGTATGGGTAACACTAAATAAAGGCACAAAACCAACGTGAAATTGAATTTTTTGTAATTAATTGAAAAAAAGCTGGATGCAGGAATAATACAAGATAAAATATAATTTTTTATGAATTTTTGTTAAAATCCCGATACAAATTATCCCTTTTCATCAGAAATTATTATATTTTCATTAAAAATTATTGCGTTTTTAACAAAAATAATTTCCACTAGGGTATAAAAACTTTAATTTTAAAATATGTAACATATTACTTAGATGTTACTTCAATTATGCGCTAAGATATTAAATTACCTGTACAATGCAACCGCGTAATTTACATTGGACAAATTAATTACGAAAGAATCGCTATTTTTAAGCTTAATTTGGGACGCAAAGGTATATGTTCTATACAGTTAGGAAGATTCTTTATATATCGTATCACTCGTGAATAACTTAATTTTATTCGGTAGACAAGCGCAACGTAATTAGAAATCATTATTACGCCAAACCCTTAATTAACTTTGCCAATTCAACATAAAAACTCCTGTTGAAATATTTAGAGCAAAATTAGGTATAGTTTCGCAGAATTTGGTAAGTTTCAACGAACAACAACACTATCACAAAGCATAAGTATAACATTATTTATATGAATATGAATACTTATAAATTAAGCACAGGGAGTTTAATAGCGGCTTGAGCGCTCTTCTATTATGCTTTTATGCGTTGCTGTGCGTTGTAGCTATAAACCTCTGTATAGAGGCCTAAACTTCCAAACTTAGTCAGACCACTAAGGTTTGCAGAACATGGAAAATGAATATGATATCTCTTTTTAATTAATAATATACTAGCCTCTGCTCGAAAAGATAGTATCTAATCGATTTCATACTTGCCGAGTAATATTTTTAGTAGCAATAGAGTTAATTGTTCGTCACCATAATGATGAATAAAAACTAATTTGATAGAATTTGATTGAAAACATCCGATACATATCTCGCATTTTAGTCAAATGGGTCCTGGGGCTCGAGGTAATGCCCATTTTATCAAAATATATGAGAAATCATGGTTATCTTAAAAACCTTTATTGCGAGGCCAATATATATTATAGAAAATATCACCAAAAAGATATCAAAAGTATAGTTAATAAGTTTTCATTTGCATTTTTGAACGAGTTAATAGCACTTTTTATTCAACATTTATAAAAATAAAATAATTTTATAATTTATTTATAATTATAATATACATATATACAATAGCTCATTTATTAATATCTTAATGTTTCTAAAACTAAGAATTAAAATTAACATTGTTTAGATTACTTTTTCTGCGCTGCAGCAGCTTCATCTTCATGCTGATACGATTGTAATAGCTCCTGCTTCTTGGTGGCAATACGTTCAGCCCTACGCTTGCGAGCTTCACGTACCTTTGTCCTTCGGGCTTCAGCTTGGTCGGATAACATCTCAGCCCTAGCTTTTTCAGCCTTCTTCTTGTGGATGAATTCCATAAGAACTCTCTTGTTCTTGAATACATTTCCTTTAGCCTTCATGTACAGGGAGTGGTACAGATGCCTATCAATTTTTTTTGTTTCTCTATACTTTTTCAGCAAACGACGAAGTACTGTCATTCACTGAATCCATAGGTCCTAAAAGAAAAGCATAAAATATTAGGTATCTAAATAGAAACGAAAGCATCCAAACTACTTGCTTGTATTCTATTTCATTATTTTATTATTCATCGTTCTTACTCCAAGTTTGCATAACATATGTTGACACAAATGAATTAAAAATAGTTCGTTAAATTTCATTGAATAATAAGTTAAGCTTTTTTTTATTGGAAGCATTAAATCAATTAAGATTTATTAGTTAAGCTTGAATTAACTTTTATTTAAGTTACTGTGTTAAAAAGTATTTTTAAATAACCAATATAGTATTAGTAATTCACAAAATAAATCTCTACTAACTTAAAAATACGATAAAAATCTTTTGGCATCCTTTTATATACAATATTTTAAATGACTGAATACTTTTAGTCCTTTTTAATTATGTAGGTATTAACTATGATTAATTTATTGTTGCTGCTAATTGAAATATATATATATATATCCTAAAGACTACTTTTCTGGTCGCGGTTGCGCCTTCGCCACCTAGCGGTCGGATGGGCGTACTAATGCGCGCGGTGTATTCGGTATATACACTTATGACATTTCGTCACAGTATAAAAAAAAGTAGTTGAAGAACTAAAAAAATGTATATAGTGAATACTCTAAGATCAATTCCATACACAATCATCATAGGTAGTTTCCAAAAATTGACAGTAATCATCCATTTTCTTTTAT
>UELV01177996.1:3616-19845 GCA_900490015.1 Megastigmus stigmatizans | reverse complement strand
CCTCTGATCATAGTAAAAAGTTGATACCTTTGCGGTATCATTATAAAAAAAAAATGCGAAAAAAATTTTTTTTCGAAAATTTTCACGTTTTTCACGTTTCAATTGGCCATATTTCTTTTTCTCTGTGTCTAATCGAAATTTCGAGCTCAGGTTCTGAAAGAGCATCAAATTTTGCGTAGGAATAGAGGTATTGCATTATTTTTTTGGTCCGATAACATAATAAATAAACACGTTGAAAAGTTAGTAAAAATTCTGATCACCTCGGCGTTAATGGGTTAATCTTATTTACCGTTATAATATCAGTTTGCTTCCAACGAATAGACTTTAAAATCTCGCAGCACTATAACTAAACGTCACCTTGCAAGCACACGCAGGCTCGCGCAGGTTGCATAGCTTGAAATTTATCCACAATGTCGTTTTAGCCTTGCAAGAAATTAGCATTAATAATAACAAAGCGGTTGTCGGAAAATTGCTGGAAAAAATCCTGAACCTTTTTAGAACATCCTACAAAATAACTTGAGAGAAAAAAAAACACCCGATCCCAATCATTAATCCTTAATACCAAATACCGATAATAACGATCAACCCGAGAATAAACGGTCAATCTATAAATAAATTCAAAATTCTAAGCACGTGCCATAAATGAAAATTTGGATATCATCGCAAAAAAATTATGTAATTTTCATGAATAATATAATCAATCTGTCAAACTATTATCACCAATGATTTTCTCCTATTATGTTTAATAATTTATGCCAGTATGTTAGCTTGGAAATTTGATTGTTAAAACTACAGGACGAATCTCATCAAGATTTCTAAATTAGCTTTCCAGGAATATAAAATTTTATATACAGTCCGTTATATACAAACTTTCGGTATGATTTTTATAAACAATAAATTGTTTAAAACTAGTGGAAGTAAAATTCGACCGTTTTTTTCCTTTTATCAGTCTAATGATATCAATTTCGACTCAGATCTAATAGATTATAATTAAGCAAATCGCAATCAGATAAAAAGGGTGTGGCCAGGATACGCAAATTAATATAGGATCAATTGCGAAATTAATAGAAAAAGCGACGCAATAAAACCAGCGGAAGCCGGGCTTTCCGGCATTCATTCGCCAGGAGCACTACTAAACTGAAGAGAAAGGAAGTAGCATCCAAGTGGAGAAAATCGAGAGAGAGAGAGAGAGAGAGAGAGAGAGAGAGAGAGAGAGAGAGAGATAGAGAGAGAGAGATTGATTGATTAAAATTTATTGGGACCGGGAGGTAGAACCGCATTTGGCCCAGTGGTATACACGTAATACAATTTGTATATTACAAGAGTAAACTAGAATAAAAATTAATATAGCAATAACATAAAAAGAGAATGAGCAGCATAACAATTAAAAGGCATTTAAACAAAAATTCAATAACATATAAAATATAAAAACAATAACAAAAATATAAACATTAAAATAAAAATATGCTCTCGAAAATATTGAATAAAAAGAAAGAATTGGATAAAAAGATTTTAATTAGTATAGCATCTTGTGCCTCTTGATTGGATAAGCTACAGCCAAGGTCTGCGCACTCCAGTACCATGATGATGGAGCAGCCCAGTGCACTCGCTGCAGTTTAAGGTGGTACCGGCCATTGGAGGCCCTCGTTCAAGACCCTCTACCCCCAGTCGTCTCGGTCACGTTGTAGTAGCTCGTCGCGTAGGTCGGCCTTATACCTCACGACATTCATGATGTTGAAGAGCGGTGGCGTGAATGTGTTCATGATGTTGGAGGCCGTGATTGTGAAAGAACGTCGCCAAGCTTCCGTCCTTGGAGCTGCAAAAGAGAGGAGCCTGGAGGCAGACAGAAATGGGGGAAAACGATGCTCTCAACTAGGCTCCTTTTCAGCGAGAAAGTAAGTGAATAACGGTAGTGCCTAAGGTAGCGCAGGATGCCATAGACACGGCCTACGATTTGATTCACGTGTGGTGCCCAATTGAGCGTAGGGGTATTGGCTTGTATTGGTATGGTATTGGGGTATTGGAAGCGTATGGGATATGAACCCCGAGAATTTGGTCTTATGGTATGCTTTCGAGGTCTATGTGAGAGATGAAGGCCTCGCTCCCCAAAAGCATAGCCTTGGTCTTCCCGAGTTTCAGAGGAAGGCCATTCTCGGCAGGCCAAGAAGCCACAGTAATTGCGTCACGTGTGATCTTCTCGACATCCTCGCGCAGTTCGGCTGGTGGAAAAAAGTAGTAGATCTGGGTATCGTCAGCAAAGATCATGTGCTTTGACACGCTCAAAACTGAGGGAAAAGTTGATAAACACTATGAAAAGTAAAGGGTCGAGAACGCTCCCCTACGGAACGCCCACCATAACCTTCATCCACTCAGGTGTTGAGCCATCCGAGTCTACTACCGCCTGGAGCTTGTCATGAAAATATGTATAAAACCACGTGAGGGTCTCATCCGAGCACATCATGCGCCTTAGCTTGTGGAGGGGGAGACTATGGGGGACCATATCGAACGCCTTGAAGGAGTCCAACAGAACAAGCGCAGTTATCATGCGCTTGTCTATTGCTCTCCTAACGTCGTCGAGGGCCCTCAGGAGCGCTGTTTGAATGTTGTGACCCTTGCGGAAACCCGACTGCCGAGGGTCAAGGAGACCAGACGGCTCGAGGTGGCGAGAGAATTGCAAGTGGGCCACTCGCTCAAGCGCCTTAGATACCTCGCAAAGCATCGCTATGGGGCGTGTGTCCGACATCGAGGATATAGCAGCCTTCTTTGCGAGGGGTGCGACAAAGGCTCGCCTCCATAACACGGGAAAAGAAGAGGACTCGAGCTAGTGATAGAAAATGGCTGAAATTGGCGGAACAAGAGTGGAAGCCACAAGCTTTAGCATTTGGGAAGAAATGCCGTCTGGTCCTATCGAGCGAGAAGCAGACTAGTTTATGGCGGGGAGGACAATCTGCTGTGACACCGCGGAAAAACAAAAGAAGTTTGCCGTCTCTGAAGGAGCTGCCTCGCGCATGAATAATAGGAGTCACTCTAAACACTCAGGCGAGAGTGGGATAAGGTGAGCAGTAATGCTCGCGTAGTGACGATAGAGAGAGGTAGATAGATAGATATAAGTTTATTTGTAAAAAATTACAGAAGTAATGCGGCTAAAAGCCTCAGAGTACAATATATTATATAATTTTATCACAATCAGTCTTTGTTACATCAGTCTTCGTTACAATCAGTCTTATTCTTTCTATGGTATTGCAGCCTCAGAATACATATAACTAACAGTCTTATATTTCAGTACATTAAATAGTAATATTACAGAGCGTCATAAATAAAATAGTACAAATAAACGTAATACAAAAATAATTCGGCCTATATCTATCAGTCATGAGGTAAAATTCACATTTACTTATCCCGTTCATACACACTCTCACGCTAATAAATACAGAGAGTGAGAGAGAGAGAGAGAGAGAGAGATTGATTGATTGATAATAATTTATTGAGTCTACGGGGTACAACCCCATACAACCCTGCATATAAGTACATAGTTTACAAATAAACAATATAAAAGAAAAATTAACAATTAACAATTTATATACGTTTATAAAAAAAGTATTTCGCACTGAAGAACAAGATAAGTAAGTATAAATAAATAAGTAAATAAAGCTCTCACAGAAAACAATATAAGCGAGCGCATAAAATAGTTAACAATATTTACAATAAAATATGAATAAAAATATAAACTAGCAATTATGTACACCTATTTAACACTTCACGCAGAGCATTATCGTGTGGAAGTGGATTCAGTCTTAATCTAGCATCCTGCGCAACTCTCTGACGCCACTGCGAAACTTCACTGGCCACCAGCTTAGTACGCACCAAGAATTTGAATCTCTGGGGATACTTGAGATCAAACATTATTTCGTGCTCTTTGAGGGAGTTAATAAATTTAGACGCTGTAATAGTAAATGATTCCTTAAGCATTCTAGTACGTGGCACAGAGTATCCCAACGGTTCAGGAATAAAACGAGGCGAGATTCGGCGATCAGAAGGATCTACACGCAAAGTAAAAAGATCCCGCAAATGGGCAGGTTCATCCGACGACAAAGCTGCGAATGCCAGCGCAGCCAGCAACAGCAGACGTCTATTATCCACCGTGAGCCACCCTAATGATAAGCGATAAGGTGTAACGGGGGCTTGCCATGGAATGAAACCATGAACAAATCGCACACATGTGTTAAGCAGACGATGCAGCTTGAGGTTCTGTTCTTGCGTTAGATCATTATAGACGGCACAGGCATAGTCAAAGTGAGGAAAAATCAACATCTCAACAAGACGTAGTTTGAGGTTACGTGAGAGTGCATGACGATGGTAGCGCAAGGAGGAGAGAGCTCCATGGACCCGACTAGAGATCCGACTAACCTGCTTGTCCCAGTCTAGAGTCCTAGTAATTTGACATCCAAGATCAATAACAGTATCAGCATAATCAATGGCGATGTTATTAATGGATACAGTAGGAAGAGCATTAAAATCAAGAGCAGAAATAAATGGACGACTGCCCAGCACGATAAGTTTTGTTTTTTCAGGGTTCAGTCATATTAGATTTTTCTGGGCCCACTCAAAAACATGCCTTGCATCTGCATTAAGCTCCATTATGTGATCAGCTAGGTTTGATGGATAACAGTGCAAATAGATGCGCGTGTCGTTTACATAAATTCCATTTTTTGTAAATTTAAGAACACAAGGAAGATCATTAATAAAAATTGCAAAAAGCAGTGGGCCAAGGACACTACCCTGCGGTACCCCTGTGAAGGTATCAATAGGATCAGATAATGACCCACTCTCACGTCTAACCGCCTGAGAACGACCCGACAGATAGCTCGCGAAACACTTAATGACTCTAGCCGAACAATTAAGCTCACGATGTTTGCTCAGAAACAATTTGTGAGAGACTGTGTCAAATGCCTTTAAGAAATCAAATTGAATCAACGCAGTCACCACGCGCTTATCAACTGCACGACGAAAGGCCTCCGTAAATCCCAGTAAAGCAGTTTGGGTTGAATATCGTGGTCTAAAACCAGACTGTCTCTCATAAAGCAGCTTATAGTTCAATAAGTAATTTAATAATTGATCATGAATCACACGCTCAAGAAGCTTACATAAGTCAGAAAGAATAGCTATTGGGCGTGTGTCAGAGGGTGAGCTGGGTGGTTGCACCTTAGAAAGGGGTACAATGGAAACAATTTTCCAAACGTCTGGAAAAACGCCTCGCTCTATCGATTAAAAAGTTCAATCAAATAAGGCCGGAGCACTGGATAAGATGTTTTGAGCATGTGCGTGGATAACAGAATAGGACCAGTACAATTTTTGGTAGCCTTACTGAGAGCACGATCTATTTCCGATCCAGAGATGGGTAGAAATTCAAATAAACCTGGGATTGTACCAAGCAAAGGACGGTTTACAATATTGACAACATCAGATGGTTAATGTGGTGATGAATTACGCGAAGCAGAAGCAAAGTGTCCATTTAAAACATCTGGTGAAAAATAGCTGATCGGTGATGGCGCCAAGGGTGCTGCTACACCAATACTTCTAAGTTGGGTCCACAGGGCTTTCGGGTCAGCAGAGGAGTCTAATAACGAGGCAATATATCGGTTTTTCGCTACGTTTATACTATTACTGACCCGAGAGCGCAATTTAATAAAAAGCAATCTATCTGTCGCTCTCCCCGTAGCCCGAACTCTAGGATATGCCGCGTTCTTTGTTGCAACAAGCTGACCAATTTTCTTTAGATACCCATGGTTTTTCATTAGAGCGTATGGCAACAACGCGAGAGGGTGCATGCTTGTCAAAAATTTCAAGCAGGCTATTTTTCAGTGTACATGTCATAGTAGAGACTGTCGGAGTCTCCGAGCTAGAGTGTGATTCACCAGGCCCAGCCGGAAAATTTGAGCTAAATCTGAGTTTAAGGTCCTCATGAAAAGCAGCTACACCCATATCTTTAAGGTTGCCTTATGAAATATTCTTAGGTTTGGAGACAAGGGACGGAAGATCATATTCAAGTGAAATTAAGTCATGTCCAGCTGCAAAAGATACATCGATTTTTGTATATGTACGGACTAGTTTGGTTGATGGTACGATGAATAGATCAAGCCAGGTATCACTATGCATCCCGTCTCTATGAAAAATATGATGAGTTGGCTCAGATGAAATAAGTTCAAGATTGTGCTCAAGAAGAAGATTCGAGAAAATTCGGAGTCAGGGTGTTTCGTGTGCATTGGGAAGTTAAAATCGCCCGTGATTATAAGATCAGAGTACTGCGGTAGTAAGTTACAAAGGGTATGAAATAAAGCAGTAGGATGAGTACCATGAGGGCAACGATACACAACAACGATTAAAATCTTAATAGTTTCATGTCTTACTTCAACCATTACGTACTCCGGACTATTATCAAATTGATAATTAGAACTGCAGAGCAATTTACATTTGTAACACTCACGAACATGAAGCGCAACGCTACAACCTGGCTTACCGATCTGATCCTGGCGCAGTAGGTTATAACATGCAAGTGTAAAGGGCACGTTCGATATATCAGGTGAGAGAAAAGTTTCGGTAAGAGCGATGGCATCATACATGGGTTTATCGGCAAGAAAAAATAGTTATTTGATTAATTCTCTGGATTTGACTAGATTGAAAATTGAAAAAAAGTTGGCTTTAATTGAAATATTATAAAGAAAGAAATTAAATAATGGCTGCGTCTTTGCGCCTCTTGACGAATAAGCTACTTCCTTTTTCCTTGTGTCTTGTGCAGTAGTCATCCCGTCTCTCGGAGTAGTGCGTGAAATGATGGTGGGGGCATCCAGTGAAGACCCTCGTATATGACCCTCTGTCCCCAGTCATCGTGGTCATGTTGCAGCAGCTCGTCGCGTAGGTCGGCCATGTACCTCGCGGTGTTGTTGGCGTTGAAGGACGGTGTCGTGAAGGCATTCAAAATGTTTGAGGCCGTGACGGTGAACGATTTTCGCCATGCTTCCTTCCTTGGTGCTGCGTATGTGAGGACTCTATGGAGCAGACGGTTTGAGAAGGGCTCACGACGTTTGGTAGCAGAGAGCCAGCCCAGGATAATGCGGTGCGGCGTGACATGTCCGCAATAAGGAATTTTACCAAAAACAAAGCGCATGTACACATTTAGAGCTCGCTCAATCTTGGTGGTGCGAGTTTTGTCTACATCATTGTAGACAGCACAGGCGAAATCGAAGTGGGAGAAAACCAAGCCCTCAACTAGGTTCTTTTTCAGCGAGAAGTAAGTGAATGGCGGTAGTGCCCAAGGGAGCGTAGGGTGCCATAGAGGAAGGCCATTTGTGGCAGCCCAGACGGCCACAGTATTTACGTCACGGGTGATCTTCTTGATGCCCTCGCGTAGATCGGCTGGAGGAAAAGAGTAGTAGATCCGGGTGTCCACGGCAAAGATCATGTGTTCCGACGTTCTCAACACTGAGGGAAGGTCATTTATAAACACAATAAAAAGAAGAGAGCTAAGGTCGCTACCCTGCAGAAAACCCGCCATGACCCTTAACCACTCAGAAGTTGATCCACCCGTGTCTACTACCGCTTGGAGCCTGTCATGCAAGTAGGCATAAAACCAGGCGAGGGCCGCCCGCGAGCACATCATGAGCCTCAGCTTTTGAAGGAGAAGACCATGTGGAACCATATCGAACGCCTTGGAGAAATCGCATAGAACAAGCGCAGTTATCATGCGCTTGTCTATTGCTCTGCTAACGTCGTCAAGGACCCCCAGGAGCACTGTTCGGATGCTATGGCCTTGGCAGAAGCCGGACTGCCGTGGGTTGAGGAGACCAGACGACTCGAGGGGGCGGGAGGGCTGCGAGTGGGCGACACGCTCGAGAGCTTTTGATATTTCGCAAAGCATCGCTATGGGACGTGTGTCTGACATCGAGACCATTGCGGCCTTTTTCGCGAGAGGCGCGAGGAATGCTCGCCGACACTGTGTGGAAAAAAAGGAAGTAGTGAGAGAACTGTTAAATAGAGGTGATGGGTGCAGCGAGAGAAGGAGCTACTAACTAGAGTATCTTGGGCCTGTTGCCCTTGACGATGAGCTAGTTATGGCTGGAACAACGCGTTCTTGAGAGACTGGCAGAAAGGAGAAATATTGGTCGTTTTCTGCGTGTGAGCCTTCGCGAGGAGATTCAATAAATGCTCTGAATTGAGTAGGCGTGAAGGGTGCTAAATGTATAGTTACGCTCGCGTAGTGCCTACTTAGGTTCGCGCACGTAAAGTAATTAAGTGGTAACGCTCGGGAACCGCTGGTGATACCCATGCACCTCAATTCGCGCCATTTCGCAGATGCATCCGACGCACTCTGAAGCTTCTCTGCAAAATAGCGGTTTTTAGCCGTGTCGAGGCGCTTTGAAGTCGCACTACGTATCGCCATAAAGTGAAGGTAATCCGAAGTGAGACCGGAGCGTTTTGCGATGCGATAGTATTTATCTCGCTTCCTCATGAGGTCTCGGATATCTCCCATTACCCAATCGTTTTCGCGTTGAAGAGATTGAAATTTTGCGAATGGGCGCAACTTCATCAAAGGCGCTGCCTATAGCGTCTGATAGCTCTTTTGAGAGAGCGTTCAAGTTGCAGCTATTTATAGGCACAGTGAAATTTAGAGAGACAAGATTGTGTGGGACATTACGAACATTTATGTGGGATGAATCTGCCGTTAGGGTGTTTTTAGAGTGAGCGGCTTTAATGAGCGTGAAAATGTGAAGTTTTTGGCGTGAGATGGGATGGTGAACTGGAAACATATATTGATGATGTCGTGGCCCCTAATAAAGGGCGACAGTGATTTATTATATATTAGAATGGATAATGCGTCGCTTGAAATGAATAAGTTAAGCCATGTGTGTGAGACATGGTCGTGATGCATAGGTTCCGATGGAAGGAGATACAGAGAGTGAGCGTTTATGAGGCCGTGTATGTGGCGAGAAGCAGCATCATCAACGTACATGTTCAAATTAAAGACTCCAATGATAATGATATTAATTATAACGGGGGAATTTGACTGAGCGTGGGAGTGACTCGGTAGCTTCCCCGCGTTTATAATTAGGAGGCAAAGGACGGTTGATTTCCCGTCCAAATGTTTACTAGTTATTTTAATTACGGGATCAGGCAGGGTCAATGCACAGGCAGATTGACATCAGGGCGCCAGGCACTGTAATTTTAGATTTATTCAGTACGATTGCTCTAAACTCGAGCAGTGTCACTCGATTGATTTTAAATCTTAATCTTTCTAATTTTTACACTCTGCAGAAGACAAAGGTTTGAATGCGCGTCTAGCCAAAGACAGAGTCGTGAGGTCGAACGGAGACATTCGAGTTGAGTTTCGGGTTGTGGACAGACACGTACACACACATGCGACAATATTAAATAACGAAAATAAATAAATTCACACTCTACAAATTGTAGTTGATCTTTAACAATTTAAGTCCTTTAATAGGCAAATAAATAATTACAAAAGATCTCTGGGAGGCATACTATTTCGATTTTAACAAATAAAACATAATGAGCGAGTCTAGCGGAATATCCAAAAGCCTGTCGCAGGCACGCTATTTATTTAAGTGACTCTACTATGAATTTGATTGACATGAAATAAGATTTTAAATATTTGCCTTGAAGAGGCACGCAATACGCCTTACAATATTTTTGAGTAGCTTGGCTCACCAAATTTTGCGTTGCTCCATTCAAATCTCGAGCGTACGGATACGTGCGCGAGAAATTAATAAACAAAAAAAAATAACTACAAACGCGTGAAGACGAAGGCACTCTGGCGCGGAGTTAAAGCCTCAAAATAGGCACAAAATTATAAATTGAATTTAAATAAATAACTGTAAAACCGCGTAAGAAAACCTACCCTTTTGCAGCTCCTGCTAGAATCGAACGATTTTAATCAGGTATCGAGCCTGGAAAAGCGAGGCACTTATTGTACAATCTTAAAATCAATTTTAATAAAAATAATTTACAGAGTCAAAATGAACGAGCGCTGCCAACAAAAAGGCACGAGCGCTATCACTGTTCACGAATTGGGCTTTTACGAGATATAGATGATCGCAACTACGCGGCGCGGAAGAGTCCGGAGAGGGTGTTGTCCGTTCGGCAGCCAGAAGAAAAGTCGTCGAGGCAAGCGTCGCCGAGTCCGTCGAGGCCCGCGGCATACTTCGCGCTGCTGTCACGTCGCTCGCTAATTGGTGCGCTCTAGTTCGACACCACATCGGAATGCTATTGTGTCTAGCATCCTTCTCTCTCGCTCCAATGTCCTTTTCCCTTGCTGCTGTAAGCACAAGCACTACAAGTATCTTTTGTGGAATTTTCCATAATGTTGGAATTTTAAAATATTCCAATTCGATATTGGGGCTACTACGTGCCAGCAGGCAATATGCAATGTAATTTTCCGCAGATGTGCGAATTGAAATTCGTAGGCAAGAAGAACGAAGCATTAGAAAGCCTATAATGCTCTCTTGTATAAACTGCAAGAAAATATTTTGGAAGCCTTTTTTTTCAGATGAAAAAGGATGCTTTTAAGAAAGTTCTAAACGAGAAAAATAATAATGACATGGAGGCAGAGGCAAAAAGAGTGATAAAAAAATAAGAATGCGTAACTTAGGCATCTGCAACATGTAGATGTTCCGAGCGACGGAGCGGCGCATCCTGGAGGTTGCAGCGGGATCTTCTGTTGGTGTCTCTTGACCCTGAAAAAAGGTCCCGGCGCTCGTCGACGCGTATTTGCGTAGGCATCAAATAAAAAATAAAAATAATAAATAAACGCTCAATATAAAACGATCCGAGATGAGAGGTGGAGGGACGTCCCTTCTGGCTACTTATATTTCATTTTAAGGCATTTTTAATATTTTTCCCCGCCTAAACGAGGCATGAGGGATTTCGTTCTGAAAATAAACGAAAAACAGCAGGACTCACCTAACACGCACGAAAAAAGAAAAAAAATAATTGCAGCCAGAGTGTTTTCCTCCAGTCACGTCTCAGTTGCGGCCAAGCCTGCCGTTTAAAATCAAACAATTTTGAACAAAAAAACAGAGGCTTTGAGGCAGTGCAGGCGGTTTATTCCGCTCGCAGTCTCTGATAGCCTCGCAACTCAAAAACAGCATTATGATAAAAATTATGATATATATCGTGCTTATCTAGCCAAGACTAGGAAACTTGTTGGGTATGTCACGGGCGTCTTAAATCATTTACTGACAATTGATTCTAGTATTACATGGACTAAAGTAAAAAGATAAGGCACTTGTACAAGTGTGAACATATTTACATCATATATAAGTTAAAAACTTTATGATTTACCTCTAAGGTACGACGAGGCATACAATTTCCGTTTCTGGCTACAACCTAGGGTCTTGATTAGCCTTAATATTCAACGAGATTCTTACCATTTGGGTCCGATGTAAGTCTACACGCTACTCTATCCTGCCTTTTGAGATTTCGAGGTAAAGAAATTTGGGTTCAGTCAAAGGGAAAATCGTAGCGTTAGTTTTATGGAAACAAACTATCAGTTGGCTAACAATCCCAGGGTATTACCTGAATATGATTTCCACCTATCGATAGGCATATACTTGACGGTTCAAAGTAACGAAGCATCACTTGACTGACAATCTAAGGGTACTTAGCTCAACGGGAGTTTCACCTAAGGATAGGCATGTACTTGACGAGTTAAAAAAACATACAACGCTAAGCTATAGTAATTAGCTGGAATGCTAGACTATTTAAGTCACCAAAAAAAATTTAGAGTAGAGAATAAGTCATAGTTTCTCGTGAGTCGGACTATTTGTCACCACCCTGAAGGCATGGCAAAAAAAAACTGACTCGCCCCTCGAGATAAGGCAAAAAAAATATTCAAATGAAAATAGATCTCAACACGAGGTAAAAAACTAAGCTAACTCAAGCGGAGATAAAAAAACTTAATGGGTGCCTTGAAGGCAAAAAAAACTAAATATTCTCAACGCGAGCAACAAAAAAGTTTACATAGCTCAAGCGGAGATCAAAGCTTAAATGTGAGCCTTGAAGGCAAAAAACTAAATGTTCTCAATGCAAGCAAAAAAAATTTGCTTAGCTCCAGCGGAGGAAAAAAAATTAAATTTATTTTTAAAAAATCGGTTAAAAAAATAGTTTACAAAAAATACATGTTTATATAACGCTGATTTTTCTTTAGAAATACATTTTCTTATTTTTTGATTTTCCTCAATCACACATTTTCAGTCTTTCTATGATATCACAGCTTATTCACACATTATTTTAACTTAAAAGTAATATCACAGAGCGTCTTAAATAAAATACAATACAAATAAACAAATTTAATACAAAAAAACGATCGATATCTATCAGTCTTATTCTATAAAAAAGAAACTTTAAAACACATATCATACATGCACTCATCCTACCACACACTAAATCAAGTCAATAAATACACTCACACTTTCTAAAAAAAATAAGTATTTCGGACAGAACATAATAAATTAACATACATAAAATTTACAGTTCTGACCCAAGTGTGTAGTGTAAGTCACCAACATCAAATGCATAATGAATCGCAGGTGTGGCCGGCGGCTGGGCTAATAATCAAAATCGAACAAGTGTTGATAGATCGCCGTCTTAAATCTGCGCAAAAATGGTAAGTTGCGCAAAGAGTCCGGGAAAGAGTTCCAAAGACGCGCACATTGAACTTGGAAAGATTTCATTCCTGTCTCCGTGCGTACCTTTGGTATTGAAAGTTCCTGTGTAACATTCCTGCTAGTGCTCCTGGGCTGATGCCTGCTGAAAAAATCTGTAATCCAAGAATTTTATACATAATGATTGCTGCAAAATAATTCCTTCGAGCATCAACATGCAACCAGACCAGTTGTTTTCTATAGAGGTTGATGTGCTCGTCCCTCCTGACACCATAGATGTATCTCACACATGTATTACTCAGTCTCTGTAATACTACAGCGTAATAGTCTAAATGGGGTACGGCTAAGGCTTTAACCAATCTTCTGCGTAAAGTCTCGGTGGTACATGCCCATATAAACCGCAGGCTGTAAAGAGCTTTATTTACTTTTTTAGTTGAACGATCGACCTGCGGTTTCCACGTTAATTTACTATCTAATGTAACCCCGAGACTCACGACTGCGTCGAAAAAGCACAAGCGCCCCTCCCCCAAGTCAACACATGGCAACCCCTTTTCCTTTAAATCATTAACATATTTTCTCGGACCAAACATTATAGCTTTGGTCTTGCCAGTATTGAGTCGAAGAGATGAGCGCTCCGCCCACATCGACACCAGCCGCGCCGCATCGGACAGGCGAGCTATTCCCCCCAGAATTTCATCTGCAGGAGTCTGCAGATAAACCTGGAGGTCATCGGTATATAGTATATGCCTGACGGCCCGACGATCAAATATATCTTTGAGGCCATTGATGTAGAGACTGTGTAACGTTACCCCCTTCTGGGTCAACATTCTCACATCCTACCTTTTGCCGGATGCTCACGAGAATCCCAGGTCTTATTATTATTGAAGGTAGTGGGATGAAAAGCCTTTTGTAAAAAGGCTTGGTGTTTTCGCCAGCCTTTTAAGAGAGACTGCAAGGAGTTAACCTACAGTCTCCCCTCCTGTGTGTAACCGCACACACCCAAGCTGGCATCGGCAAGTCTACTTGAGACTACCGTACCGTACCGTACCGTAACCTGTCCGTAATACCGCCGCCTAAAGGCGTTTTTGCTAACAACAGCCAGCCCGGGGTGTTTCCGGTCGCGCACTTGTAATAATAAATCGCTTTTAGCTTAAGATAATTTCTATGTTTCATTTACCCTCGAACGTATTACTATAAGGCTATTGCGCGGCTAATTACTAGTTATTAAGTTTATTTGCTATGATTAATCATTAAGTTTATTATCTACGATAATATTAATAGATAATGGTTAAGTTAATTTGATAAGATTTATTTCCATGTAAATCCGCGAATGTATGACAGACGGTTTTTCTGTACATACCTTATTATAGCGAAGCATCGAACTCGATCTTTGTACATAAGTTTAATTATTATTATTTTTTAATAAATATTCACATTATTATTGCATATTAAATTCCGAGTTAAGAGTAT
Organism: Megastigmus stigmatizans; assembly: GCA_900490015.1. Lineage (NCBI taxonomy): Eukaryota > Metazoa > Arthropoda > Insecta > Hymenoptera > Megastigmidae > Megastigmus > Megastigmus stigmatizans. The sequence continues at coordinate 5,701 of UELV01177996.1, read as the reverse complement.
CTTTTAGAACCTACATCATCCTCCGGGAAAAGTTATCTGCAGTCCTAGTATAACTCGGCTGTGGGAGTTGACCCGCACGTGGAGTACGCTTTACTAGCTGCCACCTTAGTGCATGTCTACCTCTAACGTTACAACTTTTCAAATAATTTACTTCTCATTTTTTTCAAAAAAGGATACTTTATACATACTTTGTGAAATGTTACTAAGGGAACATTTGCATACGGCTTATATATTCATGATTTCTTTAAATACTTTTTGAACACTTATTGTTAAAAAGGATTCAAAATGAATTATTTTTGCTTATTGGGAAAGTAATGGAATTAGATTAAAAAATAAATAAATAAGCATATAGACTTTTTCACCTAATAACCCGACGCTGCCGAATAAAGCATTTTAGCTGAAGTCCAGTACATTCTCCAGTACAGTATTCTAACTCGTAAAAAGATTCTCTGATTATCATATATTGATTAAGCATCAACATAAAAGATTAATTTAATAAACTATAAAGCTTTTTACTCTCTAAATAAAACTCGGGACTCTCAAATTGAGCTTTTTAAAATAAAATTGTTTGTCTAATTGTCATAAAGTATTTTGACGTCAAAAAAGGTTCTCCTATTATTATATTTTATATTTAACTAACTGAAAAATAAATTAAGTAGATCCACGGCCTTTTCATACAATAACCTGATGCTGTTAAGTACGGGACTTATCACGAAAATAGATTCACTGAATATATATTAAACTCGGAGCTCTGGAACTAAGCATTTTAAGAAATGAGTGATTCTAACTGTTATATTTGATAGACAATTGTCTTTAGATAATTGTCTACTTACATAAAAAATAGATGTATGTTACATTTTGCATGCAATTCGATAAAAAATGTATCAATTAAACTCTAGACTTTTACATCTAATGCTCACGGGAATAGCTTTTTATCACAAAACGAGATTATTCGAAAGTTAGATTTGAAATGCTATTCGATTAAAAAAAATTAATTCATCTGTATACTGTTACACCCTTTTGACCAGATGCGTTTCATTTAAACTTTTTAACCTCAAAATAGGTTCTTTGATAATTATATTTTAGATTAAACTACAGAAATAATAAATGAACGACACTGTTCAGTGTACGTTGCGATATTAAAAATTGGGATATTTAATTTCAATATTTCAGATTTTAACATGGGATGTATGTGACTAGCATACATATATTAAATGCACATTTTTAATAATTAAAAAGACAATTTTAAATACAATTCTTTAGTATATTTATTTATATTTTAGTACCTTATAGTGTATAACTAATAGATTTTTATTAATGACGATGCAATTTATTGATGACTTATAAAAAGAAAGCATCTCTTTGTTCATATGGGCCAGAGAACGTAATTTAAACAAACTCTGAGGTTTTATACCCGCTCTGCTCTCAATCATTTTACACAATCAGGTTAAAACCTGCTTACCATTAGCTTATCATCTTTGTGCACTATACTTGTGTACTAATTGCTTGATTTATGCAGAGACCGTTAAAAACTGTAAAAGTGTACGGATCGTAAAAAGCCTCTTTCCACATTCCAGGCAATCCTCGCTTCTTAGCAGTAGGATCGGCAAACCCCGAGTGAGTCGAACCATAAACACACTGGCCAGCTGCGTAAAAAACAGTCGAAATGGTGTCCCTAGCGGGAAAACTTAGTTAAGCATATGATTGTACAGATTACAAAATAAGAAATATTTTCCAAAAATAATTAGCTGTGTAGACCAAAGAGAAACTAAGATATACCTTTCCAAATTTTGAAAACTAACATGGGTAGTACATATACAGGGTGGGGAAAAAGTATGGAAACCCCTAGGTTTCTGTCAAGGCTTGGTAAAAAATAAAATAACCAAGGTCAAACCTTATGTAACTTTCAACGAGGAGTTTGGTGGTGACCTTGGATTTGATCTTGAACCTCATTTTCAAGGTCATTTTAAGGTCAGGTTTGTTTTTTTAAATAGGAACCCGCATTTTTTATACCGGAAACGGAAATAACGGAAAATTCTACGTTCGGATATGTATCAAAGTATGAGGTCACCATAACCTCTAGAG
>UELV01177994.1:0-15090 GCA_900490015.1 Megastigmus stigmatizans | reverse complement strand
GATGCTGCTTGTCCCAGCATTGTCCTGAGTGGCGATGTTACTGTGCCATTCTCGCGCACGGTTACCAGTCTGGGTATTGTGCTGGACGCGACACTTTCTTGGAGGCCCCGCGTAGACGCGATTACAAAAAAGTTTAACAGAAGTCTGTACAGTCTTCGTTTTGTCCGTCAGTATACCACCGAGACTTTGCGCAAAAGGCTTGCTGAGGCGTTGCTGTTCCCTCATGTGGATTACTGCTCCGTTATTTTGCAGGATGCCTCTCAGGAGTTGAGAAACCGCATCCAAGTTCTGAAGAACTTATGTGTGAGGTACGTGATCAGCTTGAGGAGGGATGATCACGTCTCTCCCCACAGAACTGCCCTGGGCTGGCTACGCACTGATTCAAGGAGACATTATTTCATGGCTGTACTAATGTACTAAATCGTGCATATGAAAACGCCTGACTGTCTGCAGTGTCTCTTCTCCAGATATGTGCCTAGGGGCCCTGGATGTATACAGAAACGGGCAGGCGCTCTTTTCAGGTCCAAGGTGCGCATCATTGGGATACTTCACCGGCCGAGATACGTCACGTTTCGTCGCTCGGCAGGTTTAAATCAGCGGCGGGGAAGTACCTATTAAACATAGATTGACGTATACACGTATGCCATGGGGCGTTACTGAATGTTAATTTATTTTGTAGTGTCCCATATACTCAATTTTTAACTGTATGCGTGTATTTATTGGCTTGAATGTATGTATGAATGGTCTTTCATGTAAGTGTGTATGGTTTTATGCTGTCCCTTGTACTTTTACTTTTCGACTGAAAGATATGAGACTGATTTTTGCGAATTTTATTTTGTATTAGTGTATTATTAAGCTATAACTGTGATATCACTTATGTATTCTGACTTACAATAACAGTATTTAATCTGTTATCGACTGTGATATCGCAAAAAGTGAATTTTTTGTAGCAATATTGTACTATGATTGTATTTCTTTTATATGCATTTACACCATTGTAATTTTTTGTTTTACTACAAAATAAATTTATATCTATCTTGTTCTTGATGATACGAGGACTTTGTTGGGTTCTTCTTTCCCACAGCTGCTTCACTCCTATCTGGCCATGTATCGAACCTTGTGCTCAACATTGGTCCTTTCAACTGTCTCATCTTGAGACAGCTGTTCGCTAGCACGTTTATCGCCTTTCATTGTTTGATTGGCGTCTGTGTCAGACTCACGTATTATATCTTTCGTAGGAGGCTTTTACAATGTTTTGCATTATGGCTAGTTACAAATGTAGTCGTCTCCGACGGTACTTTAAAATGAAGCTCTTTAGTTCTGCCTCCACTTGATAGCTGTTTTTGGTTGTGCAGACCACCTGCTGTCTGCCTGTGATTTTGTTGAGTCAGTGACATTTTCACTGACGCTACCATCTAGATCTGATTTAGACCCGATAGTATTTTGGTATATCGAGAGGGAAAGCAGCATCCCCTTTAGCTTTCATCCTGGATAGTGGTGGCACATATCGTCGATGTATTCCTTCTTATCGTTTCTCTTTTGAATCGCACTTATACTTCATCACAGGTGCTTGATTCTTCAAAATCGGTTATGGTGTAATTACGTTGCAGCCAATTATATGCTCGCTATAGCGCGATAAATCGGGATCCATCAGCGCGCAAGCTTACTAAGTTGAGCGCCTTGCTCAACTCGTCTGCTGATAGCGTCCACAACCAGATTTGGACATCTTGCTCTGTGGGCATCTTCTCCATTTCTTGCCAATCTGTCATCTTCGCCTGATTGCGACAGGTCTGCTCCCTGTTCCAAATTGCGAAACAAGGGCGGACTTAGTGGATATCTACGCTGCTATACCCTAGTAGTGTAGTGTAAGAACCACCGGAGCTTAAAATACGCCCAGGGGTTTCTTACGGCTGTCTACCATTTGTAGCACACTAGGTGTGTAGCACACAAATTTCTTTATCGCCCACACTACAGCTGGACACTCTCGTTCAGTCACACTGTAATTTCTCTCTGCCTGAGACAAAGTCCGGCTTGCGAACTCGAGCACTCGCTCTTCTCCCTCGATTATCTGGAGAAGCACTGCTCCTAATCCCGTATTGCTAGCATCAGTTTGCAAAGCAAACTGTACATCGAAGCGAGGGCGTTGCAACACAGGTGCAGTCGCTATAAGTGCTTCGACTTGGTCAAAAGCAGCTTGTTGCTCGTCGAGCCACTCATACATACTAGATTTCTTAGTCAGCTGAGTGAGTGGCTCAGCGATCGTGGCAAAATCTCTTAGAAATTTCCTGTACCACGACGCTAGGCCCAAGAAACTGCGCAGCTCTTTCAAGTTTCTTGGTGCCGGATATTTCATAATCTGCTCGATCTTTTCTGGATCGGGCCGAAATCCATCTCTGTTCACTATTACTCCGAGGTATATTGCCTCTTCTTGACAAAATACACTTTTCTCCCGGTTAATAGTGAGATCTGCCTCATCAACTCGCTCAAGCACTTGCTCAAGCTTAGCCAAATGCTCTTCAAAACTCTCAGTAGCGATGGTAATATCATCAAGATAACTGAAGGCATATGGCTCGAGATTTGGTCCAATCACTCTGTCAATGAGCCGTTGGAACGATGCTCCAGCTTGACATAGACCGAATGGCATTCTCTTATATTGAAACAGGTCCATGCCTGGTACCGTAAATACAGTGATAGGCCTCGATTCCTCCTTCGATGGAATCTAATGATATGCGCTGCTCAGATCTAGCGTAGATATATATCTAGCTGACTGAAGCTTGCGCAACATCTGATTCATAAACGGCAACGGGTATGCATCGGGCTTCCATACCGCATTAACTTTTCTAAAGTCTATGCACATCCGATATTTGCCGTTACTCTTCTTCACCATTACGATAGGACTTGACCAGCCGCTATCGGATGGCTCGATCATTCCAGCCTCTAGCAACTCGTGTACTTGGCGATGCATTTCTTCTTCAATCTTCTTTGAAACAGGATAATGCTTCTGCTTGATCGGACGAGATGAGACAACATCTATCTCATGTTCGATCCAGGTGGTACACCTGAGAATCTCCTCAGGTGGCCTAATATTCCTATCAAGTACCTCTTCAAGTCGCTCTCGCTCAGCTGACACAATATCAGCGAGGCCTACGGCAGAAATAGCTGTAGCTCGTCTCTCGCTGAGTCCAGCCATTTCGAGATCAACATACTTATTTTCATCTTTGAAAAATAGTTGATTTCTGCAGGGATCCAGCATGGCTTTGAACAAGCGAGTAAAGTTGACTCCAACATAACAATCGGAGTCTAATTTGGGCATTACTGCCACAATTACGTTTCGTCGGATCCCAGCAATCTCGAATGGTAGGCTCACATAACCTACAATGGATGAATAATGTCTATTGGCCATTCTGGCCACTCTGCTGTAACTAGGCCGAAGCTCTCTATTGCACGCACTGGCAATCTGTAATCCCACAGATCACATTACCGTGCGTGCAGCTCCTGGATCGTACAATGCTCGAATCCTAAAGCCACCAATATTGACTTGGAGCCACCAGCGATCCTCATTTTCGTCTGGATTCGAGCATTCTGTAATCGACTTCTCATGCTGCTCAGAAGTACTCATAACCTCTGAGCAACTCTCGCCAGCTATTTCGGCCTGCTCCGAGGTCTTCGGCTGGATGATAGGAGCCGGAGTGACCTCTACTGCGTGCTCCCTTTCTCGTTTTCCGGCTTTCTACTCGGGCAGTACCTTGCCGAATGCCCCGGCTTGTCACAAGTAAAGCACTTGAATGGCTCTCTTGACCGTTTGGGACTAGTTGAACCTGCCCCTTGCCTCTCTCTCTCTCTCTCTCTGGTGTTCTTAGCCACAGGAGAGCTGGGGCACCCCCATGGCTTCTTCTTGGGACCCCTTGGTGAATGACTTCGAGAGCCATCATTCAACTTCTCCGCTATGATCTTGATTTCCTTCAAGACCTGAGCCAATGCCGTTACTTCCTGCGGCGATTGCCTCACAGCTGCTACCATCGTTTCCACCGCTGCAACCGGTGGTTTCGCCTTCTGCGGTTTCACAGGCCTCCTATACGCCATCTCTGGCATAACTGTATGCTGTGGCGGTGGCGGAGGCTTAAATGTCTCGCCTGCTGTTGTGATGAGCTCAACCTCACGAGCTAGCTCCATGAGGGACTCCACATCTCGCGCCTCAGCTCCGCGCACCATGCATTGCAGCTTAGGTTGCATGTTCCGATGCATCAGGTCTCACTGTGCCTCTATTGGTGGCACAGGGACCTGCTTCAAGATGATTGCCTGCAAACATGTTATAAAATCACGTACAGGTTCATCTTGTCTCTGAGTTTTCGCATTTGCTTCAACAACTAAGCGTTGCTGAAACCCTTTGTTAAGGCCATACCATCGTCTGGCGGCTGTGCAGAACTCAAGCCAAGTTCTCCATTTGTCGCGATCATTCCTATACCAAATGGTCGCAACTCCCGTCAGTAATTCTGACAGAGAGAATAATAATTCCTCCTCTGTCAGATTTGCCAGAGTTCGTCATTCTTCCACTCTTGTCAGGAAAACGTCGATACTCTGGACTTTCTCGCCAGCAAATCGACATTGCCACTTTCGTACGATCTGGCCTACATCTCGCGGTGTGCGCCGCATCTGGGATTCGTTTCCCGTCATCATTCTGTCATTGGGTCTGTTGCTACCGAAGAGATTCCCCCTCTCCCAGGCTGTGCCTACAACCCTAGCACCTGAAACCTTCGGTATGTGTCCCTGCACACCCTCATCCTCTCTCAGACTGCTATTTCCAGGATATTAATCTTACAATAACACTGTTCCGATTGCGCTTATTAATTTCCGCTTGGTTCTATAATAAGTTTAGGGATAAAAATTATTAAAGTTTCGTTTTCTCATCATACTTTTATGGAACTAAATTAATTCCTTTTATTTTTGTCAACTCCCTCTGCTTATCAGAGAACCCCCGTTTCGCTTACTTTATTCTCCACTTTATTGCTACGATTCACTAGAATAGAACATATCTAACACCATACATTACAATTACCTTTCAGCATAAACCCAAATACCATTTTCACGCTTATACACAAAACTAACTTTGCATGAACTTTTACACTAATAAACATTTCCTTTCTTTCGAAAAGCAAGTAAATTAGAAAAAAATTTTTCTTTTTTCTTAACAAATAACTAGTTCTTTTGAACAAAGATATATAACAATAGATAGACATGTATTTATACTACTAACATTGATAAATTTTTGTTGATACTATTAACAGTGATCTAAATTTGAAGCAAAAAAAAAGTAATATATATATATTTCAATTGTTTTATGAATTTTGAAAAAAAAAATTTATACAAAAACTTTATTAAATACATAAATTACCACATTCACTGATATTATAATAATTCTAACAAAATATTAGTTTTAACATTTTTTCTGCTTATATTCATAATTTCACTAAGGTTTTGCTTAAACTAAAACTTCCCACTAACAACCTAATTCTGACGCTCGCATGCTTATCTACGCTTAAAATTTAATAACAGGTTTACAACTCAATACTAATTTACATTAACCTAACATTACACACTAATCCGTTGAAATTCAAATTGTCCCATCGGTATCGTCGCGTTACACGCATACGCTATTATATTTAATTTTATTCGGAAATATATATATATATATATAATTTCGTTTAAAAAGAAAGTCTATACCTTTCTATTTCTAGATCAAGATCTATCGATTGTAAGGTGAACCGACCAGTGCATGACCAATAGAAAAAAAAAAAAGTTTTATATAAACTTTTGGGAGTAAATACTGTTTATTTACTTGTTTCAACCCGGAAAAATTTAGAACAAAATATAGTCACGGTCATTTACTAGGCCTAAGTTTATTTTAACATTTCAGAAAACTTTATAAACTATCTGGTAGAATTTAAATAAATAATACAATAAATATTTGATGTGAATATAACTATATATTCAAAAGAGGAAAGTACACCGAAATTATTTTTAAAGGTAATCAAACTTTTCGTAACTTCTGACGAACTCCATATACCGGTCACTCATTGATTCGGTTGCCATACGATCTATAGCTCTTATTTCGAATATTTAGCGCGTTTTCTCCTCTCATATATATAACTAAATCTATATAATTATATTTGAGATATTGTCAATACTTTATATATATATATCTTTAATTATCGAGATCGGTATCGCGAATAAAGCCTTTACACTCTCGGTTTTAATTTCTTTAATATAAAATAACCTTCGGTTACGCACCCGCGTGTAAAATATTTTATTGCATAACTTATTGTTTATCGAACTCCGTAAACACATATATACCGACCATATATTTTTCCGTTCGTAAGCCTGAATTAAAACACAATACAACGCAAACATGGACGCGGATCAAAGCCGAATTTTCGTTCAAACAATGAACAGTATGTCTTTAAATTTAACTATGCAGAATGCAACTTTAAATATACCCTGTTTTGGCGGTAAGAGCATCCCGCTCCGATCATTTATTCAGGACGTAGAAAGCAATCAAGCCTTGATTGGCGAAGACCAGGAAGCGGCCTTCGTAAATGCCGTTAAAGCCAAACTACGTGGACTAGCCCGTGATAAAAAAATATTTTTCGCCTCTAAAGAAGTACTCCGACTTCTGCACTAAACTACAGAACGTTCGGATGTACCGCGAGGAAACCATAACGGATTTCTACCTTAGGGTGAAAAAATTAGCAGCCTCAGCCCAAGCCGCCCTCATAAACGAATATGGGCGAGATAATAACGAAAATTCGCCCATATTACGAGATATGGCAATTCAAGGGTTCAGCAAGGGACTCAGAGACGACCTTAGTTATGGCGTCACACTGAGTGCCCCACAAACGCTGTTCGCAGAATACGAAACGGCCATTCGACTCGAAAGGCAGGTCGAAAACCGCCAGCGAACCCCCATGGACTCACAAAACTCGCGATACTCGCGACGAGACACCCCATCGCCCTCTCGGTACTGTAGCAATAGGTGTGAATCACCTGGACCTTCCCATAATAACTTCTCACCATACGAGTACAATAGATCTCCGAGCCCTTATAGAAAACTCTTTGATCCAAGAGCCGAAAATAACTCAAACCCGCCCCCTAGGCAGATATTACGAAGGAAAGAAGATTTCGGACGAGCTGATTGAAAACCAGCAGAAAACAGCCGAAGCGGATATAATTATCGCGACGAAGACAGAAGAAGAACGTATGAAAATCAAAAAAGGAGGGACATCACCCCAAAATACGAGTACCGAGCTAATGCTCGCGAGCAATCGCCATACCGCGGTCCACCCAATAAAAGCAGCTCATCAGCATACAGGAGTGAAATCGGAGCCGAGTCGTTCACACCACGACTACGCTCTCCTTCCCCGTCTAGGCAACCTTTAAACTACCAAGAGGCTCGCCGCGACAGCGCGTCGACGAGCCAAAACCAAAACAAAGCGCGCACCATGACTTTCAGCGATCCACCAAACGGGTCGGGATCACGAAAATAGACGCTTCAGTACCCATTGTCAGATTAAAAAGACCCGAATTAAGACTTTTTTGGGGAAACTTTTTCATCGACACAGGTTCGGACGTGAACCTGGTACAACCTCAGGCTCTGAAATATGAAATCGAGACGAACTACCACGACAACATTAACCTTCTAGGAATTACAGGAAAGTGAATGGCGACTCTTGGTTCTTGCGTTCTACACATACAAGACCGGCCAATAGACTTTTATATAACCGATACTCACCTACCAGACAATTGCGATGGAATTCTAGGTACGGACTTTCTAGAGTCCGAACAGGCCGAAATTTCGTTCTTTAATAAGACTCTAGTAACGGTAAATAACCCCATCAGGCCAATACCGTTCATACACACTAACCAACAACAACAATTTAAGAGGACTTACACGATTAAAGCAAGAACCCGCCAAGTAATAGAATTACCCATTGCGAATGCAGAAGTACAGGAAGGATATTTAGAAAGGATTGACGCTCCGGACGGAGTATTTTTAGGAAACGCCGATGTGACAAATCGCGATGGAAAATGTTATGTGTTCGCAGTCAACACTCGCATTCGCGACGTCAAATTGGAAATTTTGCCTCAAATGATAGAACCATTTGAAGAAGAAAGTGCAATCGACGACTCGCGATTTTCCACATTCAAAGGAAAATCACTCGACAAGTCGCAACCGATTTGACGACATAAAAAGAAGTCTGCGTTTACAGTATTTACCTTCTGAAGAGATATGAAGTATTTTGCCTGTAATAGAAGAATACCAAGACATTTTCCATCTACCGGAAGAACGTTTACCTGCGACTAATATCACAAAACATCACATCCCCACTACCGATAATCAACCGATAAATACGCGCCAATATAGATTTCCCCCTATACACAAAGAAGAGATTGATAAACAAATCAGCCAAATGCTAAGGGACGGAATAATACAGCCTTCTCAATCCCCCTATAACACGTCACTTTGGATCGTCCCGAAGAAAGCCGACTCCAAAGGCAACAAGCGATGGCGATTAGTAATAGATTTTAGGAAATTGAATAAAAATACTATTGGAGTTGCTTATCCCCTCCCGAATATAACAGAAATTTTGGATCGACTTGGAGGAGCCAAATATTTTTCAGTGTTCGATTTAGCAAGTGGATTTCATCAAATCTTAATAGACGAAAAAGACCGTAACAAAACAGCTTTCAATACCCCTAATGGACATTACAAATATGTACGTATGCCCTTCGGGTTAAAGAATGCACCTGCTCAGTTTCAGCGAGCAATGGAAATCGCTCTTACTGGACTAAGCGGGATAGAAGTGTTTATCTATATAGACGATATAGTCGTGTATGCTTGCTCTTTGCAAGAACACACGATGAAATTGCAAAAATTATTTAAATTACTTAGATCAGCGAACTTACGGTTGCAACCCGATAAATGTGAATTTTTGCGAAAGGAAGTTTTCTATCTGGGTCACATCATCTCCGATAAGGGAGTGCGACCAAATCCGGACAAGATCAAAGATGTGAAAAACTTCCCTAAACCCAAGGACGCGAAAAATGTTCGTGAGTTCCTCGGTTTAGCGGGATATTATCGAAGGTTTACAGAAAATTTCTCTAAACACGCTAAACCATTAACCGAACTACTCAAGAAAGACGTTGACTTTACTTGGGGCGAGGAACAACAAGAGAGTTTCGAATTTCTGCGAGATTCATTATGCAAAGAACCGATTCTTCAATATCCCGATTTTACAAAGCCTTTCGTTCTCACCACTGATGCCTCTAACATAGCAATAGGCGCAGTTCTAAGACGAGGCCCAATCGGCAAAGACTTACCAATAGCCTACACCTCGAGAGTCCTGAATAACGCCGAACGAAATGATTCAACAACAAAGAAGGAATGCCTTGCTTTCGTTTACGGCATGAATCATTTCAGACCCTATTTATTCGGAAGATAATTTACAGTAGTTACAGTTCATAGGCCTTTAGTCTGGTTACACTCTGTAAAGGACCCAAGCTCCAGGCTCGTGAGATGGAGGCCGAGGCTCTCAGAACACCAATATACCGTCGTACATAAATCCGGGAAAACCAATTTAAACGCAGATGCTTTATCGAGGAATCCCTCCGAAGTCTCAAAGGTAGCTTTTCCAATAAGCAAAGAAGAAGACCAACCGGTAAGAAAAAGAGGTACACCCCCGAAAAACTCGCGACCCACCTCCGTACCAAGTGCGTCAATATTAACTGTCGAACCAATAGCTCGACGCTTACGATCCCGAGACATCCCGGATTCAACACCGAATGTCTCTCGTGATCATGATTCGGACTTCGATGAACCCGATACTGATAGCGATGAGGAGTCAATGAACAATGAAGAACCACCTCCCTTCCCCTCGCGAAACCGTAGCATGTTACCTAGTACATTAACACCCCCAGTATATCTTCTACCAGCCAGAGAAGAAGAGGAAGACGGTCCGTCAAGCCAAAACGATGCGACAAATGAAAATTTAATCATAGGAATATCAGATGAAGATAGTGACGAAGAAGAGGACAACGCTCTTGCCAAAATAGCCAAGAGTTTCCAAGACGATAGCTTTCTAAGCACTAACCTACTCGACTTAGAAAATACCGTTGACCATATCAGACAAACGATACAGGAAATACAAGTCGCGCACTCTGATATTCTACAAAATTTAGGGGCTGACGAAGGAACCTCACAACGTCAAATTCAATCCCAACCCGACAGCCAGAAGAACGCAATAAATAGTATACCCACACCAAGAATGCACTCTACCCCATTACCGCCACAACTACGTCGGCCCATCGTAAACCAAGACTCTCGACCAAGAAATTTACAAATGCCGTCTCCAATCAACGAAGTAGAAATAGAAGAAGATTTAACTGAAGAACAGTCAGTAGGAGGAAACATAGCCGCCCAAATTAATTCCCCTATATCTGACTCGATACCTGATGAAATATCAGATGATCCCGAAGATGAATCTGACGAAACTTTACCAGCAGAGTCACGGATCAAATTTGATCTCAAAGGAATTAGCGAATCGCTTACATATCGCAAGTCAAACTACGCTCATTTCATGTCAGCTGACTGCGAACTCAGCAACCCGATATGCAAGACCCTAAACGATATTCGCGCATTTGATTTACGTAGTAAAAAAACCGCAAAAACATCAGATCATAGTAAGCGACAAGGGAAAAGACAAAATATTTCACATATTTGTCAAAACACATCATTTCGACAAAATCAGCGCTGAAGATATCAAATTGGGATTAGTAAATCTCAAAGAGATGATTCAAAAATTAAACATAAGAGGACTAAGAATATCTCGATTCGACGATGAGACCGAAATTTTGCCCAAAAACGGCCTAATAGAATTATAAAAACAAATATTCGAGGATCAACCGATCGAAATATCGCTTTGTTATGGTAGAACCATCGTTCCGCCGGAATAAATCAGGGAAACCATAATCAAAGAAGCACATAATAGCTTAATAGGTGGACATAAAGGGGTCAGTAGAACCTATAAGCGAATAAGAGAGAAGTTTTATTGGCCCAGCATAAAAAACGAAGTAACAGAATATGTTCGCAAGTGTACAGACTATCAAGTTCAAAAGCTAACAAGAGTAAAAACGAAGATGCCAATGGTCATCACGGATACTCCTCTTGACGCTTTTGAAAAGGTAGCTCTGGATACAGTTGATCCATTACCAACCACCACGGACGGGAATAAACACATACTGACTATACAATGTTTATTGACTAAATATTGTATAGCAGTACCAGTGCCGGGCATAAAAGCAATAACTGTAGCACATGCTTTCGCTACCAATTTTGTAGCAATTTATGGTGGTCCAAAATGCATACTTACTGACAAAGGCACTAGCTTCTTAAACAAAGTTTTCCGCGAGTAAGCTAAAACTTTCAAAATAGATCACGTAATGACCTCTGGCTACCAACCCCAAAGTAATGGCTCCTTGGAAAGAAGTCACATTGTTTTAACGGAATACCTTAAGAATAACGTAGAGGATTATGAAGATTGGGTCAAGTTAGTACCATATGCGATGTTCTCGTACAACACCTCGGAACACACCGCTACGAAATTTATACCTTACGAAATGGTTTTCGGAAAACCAGCGCGACCACTCTCGTCGATACTAACAGAGCAGAAGCTTGAAACTTATTCTGATTACGTCATAGAATTAATAACTAGGCTGCATGAAATTCAAACCTTGGGCGCTGGAAACCTTAACAAAGCTAAACTAATAGAAAAGCGTTATTATGATCAGCATGTTAACGAAATCCCGTTTAAGGAAAGTGATCAAGTCTTAGTCCTCCGCGAACCCAAGAAACACAAGTTCGATAGTCAATACCACGGTCCGTACAAGAAAGTAGAGATTACCGAAAAGGGCAATATCATTCTAAAAAATGCAGACGGTTCTCGATTCTTGAAACACCCAAATAAACTCAAACAATTCTATAATTAAAATTACAGATACTAGGAAAATGGGACCGATATTGATGCTACTTCTAGTCCTTGCGTGCAAGACTCAGGGAGGAACTATGATAGGATACGACTGCGCAGGCCGAGGACTAAATATAACCCGAATATCGTTACTTGACGTAGGAAATTGCGACGTTACCGAACCACGCGTAAAAGTAACACAATACTATATAAGACTACTACAGATAGCCAAGTATGGCACTGTAGAGGTTCTACAATGCAAGGTCGAAATTTCTCGCTCCATCTATTATTGTGGAATGCACTCGCATGTATCAGTAGTATCTGGAGGACAACTTGAATATATAGATGAAGTCTCTAGAGAAAGCTGCGAACATATGCATTACACCGGAGTAGCCAAAGTCGGTTACAATACCATCATATCCGGTTTAGTACGTAATACAACAACAGTTAGAGCAGTAACTCTAGCAGGGACGATTAAACAAGATGGCACCTGCTACGGCACTCAGTATTCAGAACCCTACGCTACATGGGAAAATGTCGTCGTACAAGCGAGCGTCAAAATAACCCTTAATAATTTCAATGCACAAACTAACACCAACAATAATCAGATACATCTTAGATCAGGTACAGTTTGCAAACTCGCTAAAGAAACATGCATAGACAACACAGGCGGACAAACCGTTTGGAAAAACACACCGAGCAGTAACTGTCATTTCGACCAGTATCAGACACTATACGAAGGAATGGCTCACCAGACCTCCAACCTAGACGAAGCAATACACAAACCGCTATATACAGTAATCAACAGAGACACCTCCTTTTCCTTAATAAGTGCCGGGAAAGTACAAGTCTGCGGTTACACGTTTTACAAGACAGAATATCCTAAATTATTCATCACAGAAACCACCGACAACGACGCCCCGTTCGCCAAATCAAAAGGAAGCCTCCCCGAAAACATCGATATATTTACATACGTAAACGCTAAATTTGTATACGTGGAGCGCCACGCCGAAAACAGATTTAACGTTTGTATCGAGACATCATGCTACAAAAGTGTTTAATCGAAAGGAAGGTATTAAAGAATCTCGTTTCGTTAGCTACAATAAAACCCGATGAATTCACGTTTAACTTAATGCAAGAACCCGGTTATATTGCCGTTATCACAGGCGAGATAGCTCGTATAATTAGATGCATTCCTGTTCAAGTCACTATCCGTAGAACTAATAACTGCTTCAATGAACTCCCAGTTACCCGAAATAATCAAACCTTCTACCTCACTCCCAGGACCCACATACTATTGCGAAAAAGGACGGAAATCTCTTGTGATTCTGCTATACCGACCACTTACAGAATCGATGAGAATTGGTACGAATTCCTACCGAAACCTAGGAAAATTACTCCACCGGACACGTTAGAGCCACAACGGACATCAAACTGGACCTACGAAGACCCAGGAGCTCTGGCCACCAGCGGCATTTATACCAAAGAAGAGCTGGAAAATCTACAAGAAAGAATAATGTTTCCCATGGAACAACCTGCAGTTTTGAATGCACTCAGCAGCGGACTCATTGGCCACGGCATGAGCGACTAAGGGCTATCGATCAATCACCTGATAGACGAAAGTACTATAGAGAAAATGGCAGAATCCATTTGGTCGAAAACTTGGTCAAAATTCACCACCTTCGGAAACGCTATATCAGGAGTAATATGAATATTCTTACTCCTAAAAGCAATAAAGGCCGTCATAGATACCTTATTGCACGGATATACCCTACACCAGGCTTATGGTTGGTCTCTTAAATTACTAGGAGCCATCTGAAACTCTACAACTCAACTACTGCTGCAATTAGCAATCAACAAAAGACCCAGAGAGAAAAGAAACTTTGATAGAGAACATCAGGAGTTGATGCCTGTCTCCGAGAAAAGCGAACCGAGCTCTAGTAAACACATGCCATCATCCGAAATCCCATAATCCCGTTACAACCAAGGAAAAATCCACCATATGCATCCTAAATTTTAGTATCTTATATTATATTACTTTTTGCGAGATTCGAATCTTCACTCTCTTTTCGATAAAGTGCTCGTGTAACAACAAAATTTTATGTATACTTAAATCCAGGAATGGTTACCGTACGGCAGCCTTCCTCATTAGGGGGGACATGTAACGGACCGAGCCGAACTTTATTTCAAATTTTAAATTTCTTTGAATTTTATTTTATTTTACAAATTAAAACATTCTTAGAAAAAAAGAGACGGTTTACTTGCTTTTCCCACAGTCGAGGTCTGTTTTATCTCAACCAGTCCCAAAAACACAAGCAGGGACGGAAAATTTCCGAGACAGTCGTAAAAACTATTTCCGTCCCTTCTTGATATTTTATGACTGGACGCGCCGATACGACGCGACGCCGAGAAAAAACCATCGCCTATCGCTAAAGAATAGCAAACAGATGTACCCGCCGTTTCAAGTACCTTCACTCTCAAAAGTTTTCTTTGAAAGCTTTCGCTCCCCAATAGTAATAAACATAAAATTATCTATAATAAACTAAAAAATTTATCAAAACTCCTGCATTTAGGTACAATTTGTAACAACGGCAATGTCTCCCTCTCTTTAGAATAATATAACAGGTACATATATATGTATATTAGATTTTATACTTTTAACCTTTAAAGGGCCGGGTTTTGAGGTTTCGAAACCTCCTTTGAAAGTGCCCAAATTCATGTCTTGTATCCCCCATCAACTATGTACAATGTTCCTATCATGGACCGAGCCGATATATCGGCTCTCCGGCCCTGGAGGGTCATGAAAAATTTTTAGTTCGGTAAAATAGGAATAAAATCATATTCTCAGGTTTCGAGATGTGCTGCATCCAAATCTGGAGTCTGATCGGTCATAACTGCTCATAATCACGGTCATTTGAGGTCAAACAAGGTCACTTCAAGGTCAAATGCAGAAAGTATCATATATATTCGAACAAAAATTATATCTAAGAGTATCCCGAGGTGCTACATCTGAATCTGACACTTGTTTGATTGTGAATAGACATAATTATACTCATTCTTCTGGGTATATGGC
>UELV01177988.1:9959-23573 GCA_900490015.1 Megastigmus stigmatizans | reverse complement strand
TCCTCGGCCGGTGATGGTCGTGAATGGTCGGTTGCATCCTGGGAACTCGCAGACGAAGTTCCCCTCCTGGTCGTCTCTGCTTTGGGGTTGGTGAGTTGGAGCAGGCCGGCCAGTGGGCCGCCTGCTGTGGTTATCCGAGGCTGGACGTATCGATGAAGGGCCAACTTGTGACGGTCGGTCGAGCTGGCAACCCGAGAGACCCATCGCCGAGACCCCATTAAGCGCTTTTTACACGCTCGGCAGGCGCCTCAGAAGAGGAGGGATCACGGCTTGCCCAGGGAAGGAGCACCCCCGGGCTTGCCTGCCTTTCTTCATTTTCCTCGACTTTGGAACGCTCGGAAAATTCGAATTTTCGCCGAAAAAATCCGGGAGTGAAAATTCGGCATCCCCAAACGATCCTCTGTTGAGGAAAATTCATAAAAAAACCGCGGACTCTGGGTCGGATTTGAACCCCCGACCCCTAGGTCGAAAGTCCAGCACCTTACCATTGTGCCACGGCTGCTCCTTAAATTCGTAAACTCTATTATCGCACATAAAAGCAGTAAATTTTTTACTTTTTTCGGTTAATGGAATTTGCCAATAGCTACGTGTTAAATCTAACGTGCTCATAAAATTTTTATTTTTGCATCTTGCGAATATTTCTTCCACGCCAGGAGGCATACGTTTACGCCACGCCACGTCATAATCGTTTACTAATTTCTCATTTAATTTTCGAGCGTCTAAACATAAATGAACTGATCTATCTTTCTTTTTCATTATAACTATCGGGTTTATATACTGGCTATTTGGTCGACTTATTACAAAAATTTTTAACATTTTATCTATCTCAACTTTAACTTTATCACGATAAGCTAGTGGTACCGGGTAAGGTTTAGAAAAAAAACGGATCTTCATCCTTAAGATTTAGCGTATGCTCATAATTCAATAATGCTCCAGGTCTCTTTTCAAATATGATTTTATACTGCATGATAAGATTAATTAATTTTACTTTGTGACTTTCTTTTATATTTTGGTACGATTCTATTTTCTCGTGTATTTCGTGCTCCGAAATAGCATACGAGTGATCGTATTCCAAATTCATGATTTCGATTTCTTTTTCTCGATTATAATCATTTTGAAAATCTTCTTCAAAGTTTTCTTTTAATTCTACGTACATAGCTTTATACTCTTCTGAGTTTAAAGTTACGTCTGTGGACGGTATATTTTCATAATCTTATTTCATTAAATCTAGTATCTATCAGCATTTGTAAAGATTTCAGAGTATCGTATCCGATGATACAATCTCTAATTAATTTTGGCACTATTATATAAATTATATCAGTTTCTGTATTTCCAATATTTGTATTTATCAACGTTTGTATTTTTAAACAACTTGATTTTGCTCCCGTAACACTTTTTATAACTTTACCGCTTATAGGTAATTTCGGTTTATCCTTCAATCCCTTAATGTTATTAAAATAAAACTCTTCTGATAAACATGTTATTTTGCTTCCTATATCGATTAAGACATTTACTTTTATTCCTTCTATTTTTATTTCGATTTCAGGACATAATATAATTTTTGAATTTACTCCTTCTGGCTCGATATCATATCTTAATTCGCCTCGTGGATCCTCAAAAATTTATGCTATTTGTAAACTATTATCGTTTTGGATTGCTTCAGTTCGTTTATCACCATTTACGACTGCCATCAGTTTTCCGATTCCTCGTTTATTGTTAATAATAACTTATCTAGTTGGACATCGTCGTCTAAATTTATCGAGTCTACGTGATGTTCACGTTGTTTATGGCTCTTAAAGTTTTTATCAAAATTCCGGAATTTTTGACTCTGATTAAACCGGGTTTTTCGAGCTTCATTTTTCTTTGGATACTTATAATTGTTATGCTCGCGTTTATTCGCGTTTCCATTTAATTTCATTGCATTTATTTGTTTTGTATCGCTGCTCCTCTTATAGTCTTGTCTCGGAATATAGCGATTTTGTGAATTATTTGTGTCTTTAAATTTTAAATGCTCGGTTTTGTTTTGATTTGTTTTGTAAATATTGACACGCTCAGTCTGTTTACTTTTTGCTTCATCAGCGTCATATTCAACCAATATACAAAACAAATCACTTCGCGATCAAAATGCTGTATTATTTTTCTCACGATTTCGGATTCTACGTATTCCGTGTCTATTTCTTTTGCGAGACCAAAAATATTGGTTGCACAATTTACTCAGTTCATTTTTCCCCTAGGATGGTATTCGTTAAATTCTATTTTTCTTTTGTTGTTACGCTGAATACTCGCGTTCCAATAACGCTCTTTAAATCGGTTTTCAAAATCGTCAAATTCAATAACCTCATCCTGTTGGAGAAACCACCATTTTTGAGCTGACCCTTCTAACGCTTGCGAAATAACACATGTTAACTCGCCCTCATCAGGTTTCATTAAATTCAAATATTTTTGCAATTCTGTTAAAAATTTAATAGGTCGCTCATTTTCGTAACCCTTAAATTTGGGCAAAGCGAATTTTATTTTTTGCGAAGAATCCTTTTGCGTTATTGTTTCCTTGTTTTTCTTTTCGCATAATTCGCGAATGTTATCAATGTCGCTTTTATTCATATCAACAAGTTGATCTATTTGGCTGATACAATATTCTTTTAAAGCTGATAAATCTTTTGAAACTACCACGTTTTCGAGAATATCATTTACTGTGCGCGTTAATCCCGTATTTACAGTGTTTAGTTCTTCGTTTTCTTTATTCAACTCGGTTACTTTGTCATTTAAGGAGTTGATTTTGTTTATGCATTCTTCTAATTTGTTACTTAAACAATCAATTCTATCCGACAAATTGCGATTTATTACTTCTACTTGAGCTACTTGAGTGTGAGAAGACGCATTTGGGTCAAAATTTTTGCTAATTTACTGTCAAGAGTGTTTTGTCTGTCGTCTAGAAATTCCAATTCCCGCATTACTGCCTCTGCTCACTCAATTCTCCTTTCTTCAGGAGTTTTGTGCTCCGTATCTTCATCTATGCTTCGCATATGCTCGAAGCATTCGCTAGACCGACGTTGTTTATTCGACATTTTGTTTATTTTTATTTTTAAATTAACGAATTTAGAATTTATTTTCGCGCTAAATATATTTTCACTTAGCTTTTACGATATTTTTTTCAACTGTTAGGGTATCGACAATTACGATTTTTTCAACCTAGACTTCATTAATTAATTTTTAATTTTATGTGTATTATTTTTTACACTAGGGATAATTTTCCCATCTTTGTCGTGCATTCGCTAATCACCGACTCAATCAACTCTACTCGCGCCGTTAATCGCTGTGTTTGTACACGAGTTTTATTCTTCATAATTATTAAGAATTTTTGTAATCAGCTATTTTGCTCCTTTATTTTTAATAGTTCCCGATTTTGAACGTCTAATTGAACCTGTATTGCTTCAATTAATGATGACTGCGTTTGCAGTTCACCTTTACACTGGATAACTTCATTCCCAACCCATTCCATAGCCTGTTCTATTTCATCAACATGAGAATGCAATTGGTGGATCTGCATGTCCATGTGTTGTTCAAATAATCCGTCATGATACGCGGGAATCATTTTGTTTTATTTATATATTTGTTATTGAACACACGCGCTTTTCATTCGCGGGTAAACAAACACAATTGAATAGTTACTAAAAAACGCCCTTCGAGTCCCTGTTTGGGTGCCAATGTTGTGACGTGCACACTTTACGTGTGTAATCACGGTTTACTTTGCACTCGAATTAGGCATTCTTTTTACACAACCAAATACTTGTCGTTCATTCTGATATAACAACACGCATTGGTCGTTACATCTAAATGTCAGACAAGTGTGTTTATGAAAACCCCGCGCGGAGCCGAATATATTACGCAATGATTACTATATTAGTTCTCAGCGCTTTGTTATTATTTACCTGCACTCGCTGCCCCACAACAAATGCACATTGATTTGTTGTGTTCTCGCAGGCTCAGGTAACAATATTTACTTTCTTCTTCTTCGCAAATAACATGCACTCATTGGCATGCTATCTAAAGAGGAAAAAAATGCTGTTAGTCGTTTAGTTAATGTTACTGGTTTTAGTACTAACCCGTACCAATCTGTACTTCACGGGAACGCGCAATGGCTCAGCCGAGTACTCCAGATGACAGGGTTTCCTTTAAGCGATATATCGGCCGCCGCGCAATTGGTCGACTTCTCCAATTCGCATGTTAGTGAGAATCTCTGAGCTAAATGCTGATTTCCTGTGTTTCTTCTACTGCTTTTATAGTATGATGCCGGCTTGACTTGGGTTTCCCTTTCTGCTTGCTTCATGGAAATTAGTCCTCTTTCCTTGCAATTTTATTCTCATTTCGGGGTATTTGATATCCTTTTCTGCTTATCTTATATCCATTTCTACTTATTCTATTTGTCTCTTATAATTTAATTTACATTTATAATATAGCTTATATATCGGACCTCACAATGTATTATCGTACGCACGGTAGCACCTAATAAGTGCACACAATCTACGTAAACTTCAATGGCTAGTAATTAGTTGCAAAAGTTCTTGACCGGGATATGCACATGGATCCAACTGGAATTTCAGCCTAAAATTCCAGTCAAATCCACCTGGAATCCAGTAGAATCCACCTGGAATCTACCTGGACTTCCACCTGGATTTTTTCAACCGGGTTATATAGCCGTCATTTAGAAGATTTCGTACTACTGAATGCATGTGTAATATTAACAATATTGGTTCAATTTTGGTTGAATATTACCTTTGTAAAGTTTTTTGTAGGTTTTGTGAAATGAAGAGAGTCAATATATATTTAATGTATATTTAATAAGTGAGACTTGGTGGTGAGATGCGTGTGCATCGTTCGGAACGCCGACTCAAAGTGAGTTGCTCGAGCGGCGAGCGCGCCAAGAGAGAGACAGTGGCGTAAGAACAGTAGCGCCATCTGACATCCCCCTTCTTTTAAAGTTAGGAACAATTATAATCTTTAAGGTAGGAAAGAGTTCGTGTAACTATTCCTGACCTTGTACTTTCATTGGTATTTTGAACATCATTTTTCGCAGATACATTATTTTCATTGTTTGTCACGCTTACATCATTGTTTAAAGATTCCGGATTTTGTACAGAAACTTTCTCATTTTAGTTTACATTGTCTTCATAATAAACGCTTCTTTCAAGTGGTCTATTATTAAAACTATCGCTTCTACCTCTGTATGGGTATATGTGTTGGGTGTTTCGCTCGATTACATTATCATTTTCTAATTTGATTTTATACGATCTTGGTCTGTTATTTTTACCTACTACTCTACCTGGTTGTAAAGGTTTATTCATGTCTTTTCTAACATAAACTTTATCATTAACACTTATCTCCTTTTTTTGTTTATAAGCTTTTTTATCAAAATACTTTTTTTGTTCATTTTGTCTATTGAGAAGCTTTTGTCTAATATCCTTAAAATCTAATTTATTATCAGTAACTTTTTTAATCGGAATTAATCCTCTAACACTTCTATTAAACATAATATCATTTGGAGATTTAATGTTTGTATCAATAGGCGTGTTTCTTTATTCTAAAAGTGCAAGGTTTGGATCTTTTCCATCTTCTTCTACTTTTTTTAATATTCTTTTAATTGTTTGAATATGGCGCTCAACCATGCCATTTGACTGAGGCTAATAAGGACTAGAAGTATCATGCTTAAAATTCCACTCATTTGCAAATTCTTTTATTAAGTAATTATTGAATTGTGGACCATTGTCAGAACACACTACTTGTGGAATGCCAAATCTTGCAACAATATTTTTTTAAAAATATTTATCACACTGTGTGCATCAGTAGAGTTTAATTTTATCGTTAGAGTTAAATGTTCAGAACCTTTGTAATGAAAAAGATCCATACCAACCATCTGCCAAGGTTCATTCGGAACCTCTCTTAGCAGTAATGGTTCCCTAATTTTAGATTTCTTGCATTTATTGCAAACGTGACAACTTTCTACCACATCTTCAATTTCTTTACTCATAAATGGCCAATATAAAATTTCTCTAGCCCGCATTTTACATTTTTCAATACCCAAATGATTATAGTGTAGCTTTTCTAGCATTTCTTTTCTTAAAGTCTTAGGTTCTATAATTTTGTTTCCTTTGAACACTAAATCTTCAATAACATTAAGTTCATCAGTAGCCCCATAATAAGGCTTTATACAATCTGGCACTGATTTTTTATTATCAGGCCAACCAAAATTTATAAATTCTATCAACATTTTTAATTCATTGTCATTTTTAGTTTCAGTTTGAAAAACTTCTTTTTTTTTCTAACGTTATAGGAAAATTTTTTATTAGAGTATGCACATGTAAATCAATATCTGTTTCACAAGAATTATTTTCTTTTTCATTTAAGTAGTTTCTGGACAAAGCATCTGCTAAAATAGCTCTTTTCCAGGTTTGTACTTAACCTCAACGTCATACCTTTGTGTAACAAGTTTCATTCTTTGTATGCGAGCTGGGCATTGATTAAATTGTTTCTTAAAAATGGTCTCGAGAGGCTTGTGATCACTTTCCACTAAGACTTTCTTGCCATAAATATATTGATGAAACTTATTATAAGCAAACACAATAGCTAACGCTTCTTTTTCAATTTGCGCATATCTAGTCTCAGTTTCAGTTAAGGCCCTGCTAGCATATGCCATTGGAAGGTTTCCTTGTAGTAAAACTGCTCCAAGACCTTTTTGTGAAGCATCAACACTCAAAACAACCGGTTTGCTTACATCAAAATACTTTAAAGTGGGAAAATTTACAAGAACTTTTTTTAAATTATCAAATTCTTTTTGAGCATTTGTGTCCCAAATCCATTCAACATTCTATTTTGTAAGGTTTCTTATATTGGAATTTATGCTAGACAAGTTGGGTACAAATCTTTCCACATATGCTAGCATACCTAAAAATGTTAACAACTCATCTTTATTTGCAGGAGATTTCATTTCAGTTATAGCTTTAACTTTTTCTAGGTCTACTCTACTGGGTCTATTAACACAAACATTTTCTAACCATTCATACATATTACTAACTCTATGTATATTTACTGCATTTATTAAAAAAGAAGCTAAACTATTTTCTTTAACTTCATTAATTTCGCGTTTCTTACACATATCCGCAAAGTGATTATTACCATTGCAGTGATGGCACGTCTTGCCGTAGGCCGGACACTCATGTGGTCTATGCTGCCTGCCGCATCTCGAACAGTTGAAGTTGCTGTTGCCACTTTGTCGTTGTCCTTGTCGCTCTCTCACAGAGCTGCCTCGTATTGCTTGCGCGGTGTTGCCTCTGCTCTGCTGCGAACTCTTGCAGGAATCACGCGATAGTTGACTTTCTTTCTTGGATTTGTTTTCTTTTCTACTTTTGACGTCTACTGTTGCTTTTTTTATTTAATTTTATTTCTTCAATTTTATTTTCTTTATCAAGCGTTTTTACTTGTAATTCAGCTAATTCTGCCGATTTGCATATATTCACACATTTTTCTAGTGTCAAATTTTCTTCTCTTAATAATCTGTTTTTTATTTGTTGATTTAATATTCCACTAACAATTCTGTCTTTGATTAGACTGTCCTTCAAATCGCCAAATTCACATGAGGCACTTAATTTCTTTAACTCTGTCAAAAATTGCAAAATTTTCACCAGAGTTTTGTACTCTTGAAAAAAATATGTGTCTTTCTACACTTTCGTTTACCTTCGGTTTACAAAAATCTTCGAAGGCTTTATACACTTCATCAAGCTTCTTTCTTTTAGCTTCATCAAGTCCAAACGTTTCAAATTTTTCCATGGCTTCTTCTCCCGCCACGTGTAAAAGAACTGCAATTTTTCTTTCATCGGACTTTGATTCAAGATCTGACGCCTTGAGGTAGTATTCGAAATTTCTTCTCCATTTCGTCCAATTTTCTTTTACATTACCTTCAAATGAAAGTGTGGATGGTGGTCTCATCATTCCTTCCATTGTTTTAGAATTTTCTTCTGTCAAGTCATCTCCTGAAAAGTTGCTTTCTGTGTCCTCGCTTGTTGTCGACTCGTCTCGCGACTTTTCTTCAAGCATGTGTTCAGACACGTTTCCTGGAATTGACTTTCTTGTTGTCCCCAGCTTGGCACTTTTCTTTTACTTCGGCAACAATACTCTTACCGTTATTCGATTATAATCGTAATCGCGAGAGTTTTAGTCGACGAGATTCTACTAACGTTGCTCGATGACGAATAGAGCAGTATCCGAAGAGATTCTAACATGCGGTACTCGACGATACTCTTCCGCCCAATGTCTCTACATTTCCCCGAAGGTAGATGTAGGGACATAGGCTTTTCACTTCTGACTGCGCCATGTAAGGTTTTTTGTAGGTTTTGTGAAATGAAGAGAGTCAATATATATTTAATGTATATTTAATAAGTGAGACTTGATGGTGAGATGCGTGTGCATCGTTCGGAACGCCGACTCAAAGTGAGTTCCTCGAGCGGCGAGCGCGCCAAGAGAGAGACAGTGGCGTAAGAACAGTAGGGCCATCTGACAACCTTGAAAAATATCTATATCTTAAAGATAACACAGAAACAGAAAATGCCTTAAATGTTCTCTAAAGATATCAATATCTATTATCTTTAGACAATACTTATTATGACCGATTCGAACGGAAGAAAAATCGATTATGAAAATTTGTATTTTGGTCGCGATCTAGCGGTAAGTAAATTGTTGAAATAATTAAAGTATAAATATACAATACATATCAAGGGCAAAACAAAGACCAATACTATAAAATACTTTAGATATTATACTTATTTACACATATACATGCTATCCAAACATGCGCAGGTATGTATATATATATTGTTTTTATTATTCATGACGATTATCGGAAAGAGATTATGTAGATACAGAAAAATCACACTTGCCACAATTTCTACCTTTTTAAGAGTAATTTTTATGGATAAATGATCACTTAAGGCATTAGATAAATAGACAGTTGAAATTATCATTTAGAAAATATTGCATGACAATTGTTGTAGACTTTTCGTCCACAGGATGACTAGAATTCACGTCAGATTCAGAATATATTCCCTTAGTTTTCACAAGCATTCGTGCTTAGTCAATCATATGAACAGTTACTTCGGGAAATGTTGATAAAATTATCGATTTTGTTAATGTTGAAGAAAGCAACGAAAAAAATTCT
This sequence comes from Megastigmus stigmatizans, assembly GCA_900490015.1. Taxonomy (NCBI): domain Eukaryota; kingdom Metazoa; phylum Arthropoda; class Insecta; order Hymenoptera; family Megastigmidae; genus Megastigmus; species Megastigmus stigmatizans. The sequence continues at coordinate 14,368 of UELV01177988.1, read as the reverse complement.
ATTTTTTTCATCAATACTGCAACAATTATTTAGCGCTGTTCCCAAGTATTTGAGCCATTCATTGCAGAGACATTGATTGAAATCATTATTTTTATGCTTCTAACAATTTTGAGCTAGTTGCAGATGAGAATGAAGATACTAGTTCTGATTTCTTTCTACTAATATATTTTTGTACAGATAAATCGTCAATAGCTCTCTTCCTTTTAAGCGGCAAAACGTTACCAAAAGAACTTGAAATTAATGTTCCGTTTATATGCTCAATGTGCTTTAGCGTGCTAGCCCGAAAGTTATGGTCTTCAGTATATACCAAGTCAGCATCAATGTCTGAATCAATCGCATCAATAACTTCCTTTGGTTTAATCTTTTTAATGCGTTCTTAACAATTGAAACATACATAATCAAATCTCTGCACTGCTTTGTTGGTAAAATTTTGTTGCGGAAGTTCTAACCGAATTTAAATTATCTACGCAATAGTAATAAACGAGATTTAGCCACCTAGCGGACAATTGTAGTATTATACAGTACACTCCTCTGTTAGGTGGGTAAAACCTATGTACACACACGTGTGAATACACACATATGCGCAAAATTCACATAACTTTTGCCATCGGTTATATGGATAAAAAATAATTCTTTTTAATTTCTTTTATATCTCTTAAAAAACGTAAATATTCCAGATGTCATGTATACCAAAATATAGGTATTGAGGCTAGCTATCCATAAACAAATTGAACCAAAAAAAAATGGCATTATGAGAAAAATTTATTTTTCATTTTTTAATGTTAAGTACAATGTAATCTTTGTTTTTTAGTAAAAATTAGATCATGTATATTAAACAATTTTTCTTAATTAAACGTTAGTTTAGTTATTTAATAATATTATAAATAAGTTTTCTATAAATACTATCAAAGAATTTCATAATTATCGAGATCAATTTATAACAGGAAACGTTGGAGAAGATACTTTAAAAGCAATAAAGTATCAAATTGAACCTAAAGTTGCAGTTGAACTTCAAAAGATTTATAACCACTATAAGGATAAACAAAAATCAGATCAAGAGAAGTACAAGGAAATTCTTCTGCTCAAGCAAAAATTAAGGCAAGAAGAATTTGAATTAAAGATACAGAAAGATAATGCATCTTATTCACATTCCATATTAACTGATAAGAAAATAAAATCTCTTTATCAAGAAATTTTCTCTAAAAATCTTCTTATTTGTAATCTATTAAAGAAAATACGACAAAATAATACAGCCCATGAAGAAGATAAATTTTTAATGGCCGAAGTGTTATCACAATGGGTTTCGGAAATACAAAAAATGAAATCAAACTCTTTAAATTTAGAAAAAGAAATACAGATTTTACGCGCAAAAAATAATAGCTTTAATACAGACTTTCAAGCTTTTAAATCGAAAACTTCAAACGATTTAGGTTTATTCAAGCAAAAGTACATTTTGGCAAAAGAAGAAGCATCGAAATATAAGGTATCTACAATTTATCTCACTTTTGTTAATATGACTCTTTGTTCATTTTTTAATTGGCAACTAGAACGGGAAGTAGATGATTATCGAACGAGTCGAGTTTTTCTTATTGCACTCGAACAGCAAGCGCAGCTCGTGCGAGACTTATCTGCTGAATTTTTTAGATAAAAAATGAATACGTGAATCATCTTGCACACTCGCTGCGTATATTATTGGTTATCTCGACTCGTACGATGGTCACCCGCATCTTACTTGAGCGATAATCTTCGCTCTCGTCAAGGTAATCTTCTTCACATACTAGTTAAGTAATGTCAAAAATATTGTACGCCTCTGTTAAAATGATTGATTTTCATAGATTTCATAGCTGGATATCCAGTTGCATCTAGATGGATGTTTCCAAGGGTAGAATTTTGAAAGTTGTAACATTTGAACTTTTCCCCAAATGCTTCAGCTAGCCATCCCTGTTTTAAAAAGTCAGGTGAAAAATCATTTGAATTTTAAAAAATAATGTCGAAACTTTAAGTGAAAAATCTCTTAATTTTTCAGTTAATTTAGTACCTGCTCTTTTACAGCAGGGAGGGTTCTTTGGGAAAGGGTATTTTCAGGATTTATCTCCAAATAACGAATCGTGATTTATTATAATAAAAAATAAAAAAAAAGATTTATTCAAAAGTATACAGCGGGTTGAGAAATTTCACACGCGCTGATATCTAAAACATAAGAAAATAAACGGGACACTGGTTATTTCGACGATTCGCAACTTATAAACAGTGTACGCATGATTGTGAAAGAACAAAATATTAAAAATGCAATCCGCTGAAAGTGGACTAGTGCGTACATAGTATAGAGCTTCTTTAAGAAGGTACAAGGAAGTAAGGAAACTTACTGGTTTGATGGAGTATAATCATATTTAAAGGGAAAAAATCTTTTAAATATTGAATAAACTTTTTAGATAATCCTAAAGTTAAAAATGTTTTGACGGATAAAGGCAATAAGAATGTGTTATCTATCGTCGACAAAAATGAAAAGGAGAGTCTAACTGTTCTTATCACTACAAACGCTACGAGCCAGCTTCCACAACCGCTCATACTTTTTCTTTATAAAAGAATACCAGTGGAGGTATTATTAAGATGCCAAGAGGTTGGAGCTATAGAAAATCTAATACTGGTTGGTTATTGGGAGAAAACTTTTATGAATAAGTTGCAAATATATCCCATGCATAAGTAACTCAGAACAAAATAACCTTGCCAGTTATCTTGTATGTCGATAGACATGTTTCCCATTTGACTCAGCTATTGTCTAAATTTTGTTTTTAAAATAAAATTGAACTCATTGCCATACTCCCAAATTTAACATATGTGCTTCAACCAATGGACGTAGCTATGTTTGGACCATTAGAAGCTTCTTGGAAGAAAGGAATCAATATGTATAGACAAGAAGATTAAATTTTAAGTATTTGTAAAGCTGACATTGGATCTGTTTTACAAAAAGGATTGAATACTATAAATTTGAAACAAAGCCGCCGACGACTAATGTAAAAATGCCCCGCATAATAAACCTTGGAAACTACTACTATTAAAAAGTGCTTTAAAAAATATGAATTTTAAAAAAAAATTCAGCCCTCTAAGGTCGTGGGAACATGTATAGATTAAGGGATGAAGTTTTAACCCCATGTAGTAAAAAAATCTTATGAAAATTAAAAAAAATAAGTGTTGGCAGCACTTTTTGATAAAAAAAATTGTTACTACTGCATGTCTTATTTAAAAAGAAATAAGATAACCTCGGTTTTTATTCAGTGCCATTTAGTTACTGCAGCCAGAAGCTACCGGAGTGAGCCTGAAATCATACAAGGAAGCAGTAAAAATATTTTGAAAAGTTATCTGATATCTTTGGCGGTACTTTTTTACCGTTATCTTTTCAAAAATTGAAATAATTATAAAAAACTGTCTTCCTAGATAAAATTTAAACCAGCACCATGGCTTTAGAGCTTTTTCTCTACGAATAAAAGAGTAAAGCCTATTTGGGCTTAATCTCTATAAAATATCCCGTGAAAAATTCGTTTTTGCGGTACTTTTCTGAAAAAATTCAAACATATATAGAAAGATAAAAGCAAAAAGTTCCCTTTACGATAGTTTCTGATTCGGCGCCAAAGCTTTTTCAAGGGTTGTTAGGTATCGGCCCTTTTTGCGGAATTTTGCCAAATCTAGCCAAAAAAGAATGGCGCTGAATCAAAAACTGTCCTATTTATTAATATATGTCTATATTCTTCGATAATCATTCGAATTTTCTTTAAATTCTACCGCCAAGGTTACCATTCTTGTAAAAAACTATAAGGGATGAAAAATTTTTAACGGAAAATACCCCCTGGAGCTTTTCATTGATAAACAGTCTTAGCGGTACTTTTTATGTTCAACTCAAGCAGATATCAAAAGATAAGAGCAAAAAGTTCCCTTTACGATAGTTTCTGATTCAGCGCCAAAGCTTTTTCGATGTTTTTCTGATTAAGATGGAAAGAAGTAATATAGTATACAGAATACAATGCAAAGAGTATGATGCCAGTTATGTAGGTGAAACAAAGAGAAGAGTTTCCATACGATTAAATGAACATGAAAAAAAATAGGTATAAAAGACTGTAGCGAATATGTATTTATACGCCCATTATGTTGTTACTTTACCTTATGTTTATTTATCTTATTTATATAATTCTTTATTATTTACAAGTTTCTGCGTTTTCCGTTTATTATGTTTAGTTTTGATTATTGCCGTGTGAGATTCTGCGAGCCTTGTTTTATCAATGTAGCGAAATGTGCGTTGTTGTCATTTGTGTAGCTCTAAGCGTAAGCGCGTGATAATTATATTTTTTATTTGTTCGAACCTTGTAACGAGCGGCCTGAGGGCAATTCCGGGATTTCGAAAACACTTCGGGAAC
>UELV01177987.1:0-11390 GCA_900490015.1 Megastigmus stigmatizans | reverse complement strand
ATAATTACGTTGCTGTTATTTTCTTCGGCGCTTTCGCGAGTATTCTCGCTCTGTTGCGGCGATGGTTTTGTAACAATATCACCGTCTGCAGTAAAATGAGTGAAACTAGCAGAAATATTAATACGTTTGGCAGATCGACAGCACGACGTAAAAAAAAAAAAGAAAACCAGCCGTAGATGCCGCCGTCGCTTCCTATAAGTCTCGGATTTCGCCTAACAATAAGTGATTTATTTCTTTCAAGTTGTCGTGGCAGTTATATGATAGCCGGCAAGCGCATCGTGCGACGCTTATGTGTACATGCGAAAGGGGAAAAGCTTTGTATGTCGCGAAGACTCACCGATGGATTAGCAAAATAATTTTAAAAATCGATTTTTTTCTTATTAAGTTTTCTCATAAGTTATAATGTTTTTACATTATAAGAATTTAAAGCTAAAAGTATCGTGATTTCAAAAAGATTTGAAATTTTAGCGAATTTAGACACATCGATTGCACGAAAAACACAGCTTTCAATTTACTACGTTTTTCTTCTTGTAATGGATTAGTTTTTTCTTTTAACAAAAAAAAAGAAATAACAATGTACATAATATTTTTATGTTATTTTTAAAAATAATGACAATAAACTTGGACGATGGAAAAGTAAATACTACTTAGACCATTAAGAAAAGCATTCTTTATATTTTTCATAATTTTAGTAACATCGTTTGAATCAGAAATGCACTTATAAATCTATGATATTATCTTTTATTTTAATAGATAGATTTCTTAACAAAAACCATATATAAGTTATTGTTATAAATCCAAAATGATTGACCAAATTAAGTTAAGTTTTTGAGTGATAGGTACCAATAATAAAAGTTTTATATATCGGTTGTATTTGATTTTATTGTCCGTGCAAGAATTAAACTTTTCCAGGGTAGGAGTTTATTGATCTCAACGAACCAACATTTTTGCTAAAATAATCAATTTTATTCAGCAACGTTTCGGGAACGTCTTAGCACTATGCTCCCCTTTTCAGTTTTTATACTTAAAAACACGAATTTGTTATGTCGTCCAAGAGCACTATTTTAAAATTTCAGCAATCTTAAGTGAAATGAAAATTCACATATCGCTGATACCAATTTTATTAAAGGCAAATAACATCTTAACTTGCTAGAAATTAACGAAATAAATTTAAATTATAAACAACGACACCCAAATAAATTTCGAATATTTCTATAACTTTGAAACCAATAAAACTCTACTAACACTATTATCAAACATATCTCACGTGAATGTACATTATTTGAGTGTCCTTGTTTATAATTTAAATTTATTTTCTTAATTTCTAGCAAGTTAAGTTATTTGTCTTTAATAAATTTCTTATCAGCAATATGTGAATTATTATTTTATTTAAGGTTGGTGAAATTTTAAAATAGTGCTATTTGTCGACATAACTAATTCGTGTCTTTAAGTGTAAAAATTAAAAACATTTTGTTGTTCATAGCTTGAAAAGGGGAGCAAATGTATTAAATATTAAGTTATTAATAATCCAACTTCTCTTGTTGGCCCTTAAATGATTTTTTTTCCACAGTCGTGAAAATTTCGAAAGTCATGAGCGCCAAAAATAGTTCACAAGCTAATAAAAAATGTGTAATCAATGTAAGTAAAACTTCTAATTTCAATATTATGACTACTCCTACATAATATTAACTTGTCGCGCAGTTTCGAACGCACACACAGGCACATCCCACACACGGAGCAAGAAAAATTCCAAACGTAGTCTCGAGGTCGTGAACCTCTCAGAGAGTTCGAATTATATACTCTCCCTTTTTTCTCATTCGTTTATATGCTCTGTTGCGTGGTACGCCGGTCTTCGAGAACAAGTGTATATACATTCCGTAAATCGTCAGCGAAAAATCCACGAGCCATGAGTCTTTTGAATGAATTATGTGACGAACAAGTTGCGTAGTGTTGAACGCGCGACACGCGCACGATTTAGCGCCGTCTTCGTCTTGCTCGTTCCTTTTTTTTATTCAAATTAATCATCAGGCCAACTATGTTCACTAAAGGCTCTGTTAAAGGTACATCAATTCCCCATCACGATTAACATAAAGATCGCGAGAGCCCCGACGACGCGACGCATCAGGCGATCACATCCCGTCGATTCAGAATTAAATTTCCGCGAAGAAAAGTTGTGTAAATTATGTCAGAGGCTAAAACATTATGCTGTAATTTCCTCGCTATATACGCCTTTGCTTTTTTTTTAGAAGTCATCGAACGTTTAAGTGTGTTAATTCGATAGAACTTACGACACACAATTAGTACAGAAATTATACGAAAGAAAATAGAATTGATTTGAACTTCTTGTGTGTTCGATCAAAATTTTAAGAAATTTACGTATCTTTAAAACTTTCAATCTTAAGCCATTAATTTAAATATATTGTTAAAGCAATGATGATTGTTTAGGTAATTTACACGTATTAATATTTAACAACAATTATAATTTGTTTCAATTCAGGCTCTTAGGCTGTAAGTTATGCTTCCAGACAATACATTCATGATATGAATGTGAAGTACAATACCTATATTGTTACGAGACATATTTTCTGTTATTACATTACTTTCATCAATGTATCGATATTTTTTCTCCGAAATCTACAAATAATATTGCAAATATTTTGCATAAGCCTTGTTGTTAAATAATCTTTCATTTAACAGAATGAATAAATTTAATACATAATAATGCCTTATAATATCATTGGATACAATTTTCATTACTACTCTACCACTAATTTCTATTGCTTATTATTCACAACACACACTTATTTGACACCTGTAATTAGCAACTGTTCCCATGCATTTATATTTTTTCAATTTAATTATAATGCCGAGATTAGTTTAAACAACTTTATGTCGATATACGCGGAGGGTTGGTGTTCGAGCAATTGTTCCGATCTAAATGCATTCATTGAGATGTTGGTACGGACAATCGTGATGGCATCTACGCAATTGTTCCATTGGCTCGGTTGTCAACTTACACGAATTCTAGACTGCCCAAGTTTTTTGATCGCTAGGTACATAATATACTATTTTGATAATCTCATGTATAAAATTGATTATTTTTATAGAAATTCACCTATATTTATAATAGTACTGAAAATGAATAAAATTAAGGATCACATAAAACTTCTTTTTATAAGTATAAACGGGATGCAAGTTTTAAACATTTACTTAACAATTAAATATCATACGAAGAAAAGACGTTTTTAAAAACTATTTTTACATGAATTTTAATATAAAGGACAAAAAACATAGTAACTTTTCAGATTACATTCCTCTATATTAATAAATTATACATAAAATAAAACGAACAAATGATAAAAATTAATTAATAATTGCGTTTTCAAACCAAAACTATAAGAGAATCTTCTTGACTTTTGATTCAGCGGCAAAATTGCATAACTGCGGGGATGAGAGGAAACCAAAGACTCCATTCAGTCCTAAGTTGTTGCCTAATATTAATAGCAACTGAAATTGAACCCGTATTTTGGGACTTTAAAGTATGAGTGTAAAGAGGTTGAAGCAATTCTACACAAATGCTCGCTCGCCGGGGATCCCCTTTGGTTCGAACTTCCTCGCCTGGGTATTGTAGCGGCTGACATCAGAGACCTGTTCCCCACTTTGCACCTTTTCTGCACCTCTCTCTCTCTCTCTCTCTCTTTCTCTCTCTCTCTCTCTCTCTCTCTCTTGCGCTTTTCCCTTTCTCTCTCTTTCTCCTGTAAGTACATCACAAATGTGGAACACCTTTCAAATTTAACCTGTATTTAAATCTGCAATTTTCAGTTTTCTTCCGAACCGGTTCAACGTTTTTGACCTGTAAACTGAGAAAAAAAATTTTTTGAATCAAAGACAGCTTTATTGCGGGCTGATGATAAAATAATTTGTTATATCAAGAAGAAAAAATTATTGATTCACTAAAATATTCATTTATTGCAATAAAAATTTAATTTTTATAACAATATTTATTTTAACTTATTAAATTGTCTTTGAGGTAACTAAATATATCATCGAATCAATACATATTTCTTCTTGATTTAGCCAATTATTTTATCATCCTCCCGCAATAAAGTTAATCTTTGATCCAAAGAAATTTCTTTCTTAGTGTACATGCAATTTATTCTTTGCTTTTTTAAATAAGCTTGCCTCATAGATTAAATCTACCATCTTAGCGGTCCATATATTGCACCCAACGGTAAAGAAGAAACAGCACCGACTCTAATAAGTTATCCGGGCGAACCTTGATAAATGAAGTTAATGAATTTGCTGAGGAATCGCGACGATATTTCGCAATTTGGACGTGGCACGTTCCGTGAAGTCAGAAGTTCAACGCCGAGCTTCTGAGCAACACACAATTGATAAAGAAGAAAAAAGGAATGAACCCCACGAAGTTCCGTAACATAGAGCGTAACGAGTCAGCGCGATACGATATGGAAACGATATAAAGAGGAGAAAAGCAGCGCGAACGTTAACTCAGTGGTCAGAGCAGTCTGCGACTTCGGCGCAAGATGTTTAGGGTTCGCATCGCGTTCCACTTCACATCCAACTAGGCCGTAACGTAAGTAATATTCCATATTTTAAAACCTGTTTAAAATTCATTAGTTGTGGTATAGGTGATGTAATGGATATTTCTGCATATACTTGAAGTTATTCATTGATAGAATACGTTTATTGATATTTAGTTTTTATTGTTTAGTCAAAATATCACATTCAAAAATCTCTGAAAGAAGTATGTTTTAGTTAAAAGATGTTTTTATCAGAAAAAGGATGTGAAATTAGGTATAAAATTCTCTATGTCACGAGAACGTGAATGTCGTGAACACAATAATCGTTTATAAATATTCAAATTTTGTAATCATAATCTCAGTTGACCAGTTTGTAATATGCAAACAGGATAAGAATTATATCTTGTTAGTATAAAAATTGCTTTTAACACTTCTTCGCAATTTAAAACGGTTAATAAAGCTATGTCGATCTTAAGTTAACTTTTTCAACAGTCCTTGTATTCATTTATCCACTATCATTTATCTACACTATTTGATGTGAATCACTGATCCCGTCATTATTTTAGTAATATCTTCACTGATCTATTTCAATTTTTCGGAATCGAAGATTTTTACCAGATTGCTTTGTCAAATCGCACGGGATACATGATTTGCGCTTCGCTACGTGAACTACTCTACCTGCCATACGCGCAGTGATTATAGTTATTTTACTGCCATAAACTTTTGATCCGCTTTGTTATTATTATTACGCAGTGAAAAAGTGAAAAAGTGAGGGGTGTGATTAGTTGCTTCTGAGTGCTCAAGAGCTAGTTATGGTTCCAGGAAAGCGCAAGGCTCGCGCGTCTGGCAAAGAAGTGGGCGAGCCAGTACCGAAGAAAACACGCGCCCCGCGAAAGGACAAGGGTATTAAAAGGGGCCCGAAGAACCCAGAAACGATGACTGGTGAAGAGGTAGGCGATGTCTTCAAGACGCCCCCCGGACATCCTGCTCGCTGGAGAAAAGGGCCATGGAATACATCAACAACAAGCGAACAACCATGCACCGCTCAACGTGAACCCAGCCCGGGGACTTCATCGCAAAGGAGCAGTAGAGGCAGGAGCAACGATGACGACGAGAGGTGCGACGATCCTGCGGACAGCCTGTCAAGAGCAAGAGTAGAGCAGTGGGTGAACAGCACTCCTCGCTAGGTAACCGACCCACCGATCCACGCGGAAGGATCGGGCGTGGACCCCGTGGTGCGCATAGCGGAAGCTATGGAAAATCCTTGGCGGCGATAGGGCTAAATTTATCGGGAAACGAATCGGCGAAATTCGTAAATCGTGAAACGTTCACAAAAAAGTTACCGCCATTTTCCGGCGATTCAACGGAGTGGTCGCATTTCAAACGTGCCTTCGAGGCATGCAAGGCGCGCGGCGGTTACGATGATAGCGAAATAACGGTGCTGTTGTTTGACGCTCTCAAGGACGAAGCTCGAGAAGCCGCGAAAACACTGCTTGCTGCGGAGCGCGGCGCCAATGAAATTATGGAAACACTCGAGCTCCGATACGGCAATGAAAACTCTTTGGCGACGAAAATACTTCGCGAAATCCGAGATTTACCGAGCTTAACTCACTCAAGCGCGCGTCTTGTGGAATTCGCGTCTCAATTATTCAATGCGGTGTCCGCGCTAAAAGCTTTGGGTATGGCGAATTTCTTAAAGAGTCCGGAGTTGATCGCTGAAGTGGGCGACAAGCTACCCGCATCACTAAAACATGATTTCGTACGGCAACCTGCGATCGCGAGTGATGCGAGTACAGAGCTAGACAAGCTAGCTAAATTCTTGCGTAAGGAAGCTGAGCTCGCGACCACCCATGCGCTATTCGGACAGACGTTTAAGCTACCGAAGCCCCGAGATCAAGCGGAATCCTACAGGGCGAATAGCGCGACGCTGAGGGCTACGGTAGCACATGCAACGGCCCGTGTGGAAAATACCCGTCAAAATCATCAGTCAGGTCCATGTTTGTTTTGCAAGCGGGTAAATCATTCTATAACCGAATGTCAGAATTACGCGCGCGAAAATATCCGTCGTCAGAAGGTTTTGGCGAGACAGCTAAATCTTTGCTTCGGGTGCTTGAAGCCAGGACATTTCCAGCGCGACTGTAGATCGGACACCTGGTGCGCTGTTTGCAAAAGAAAACACCACACGCTTCTTCATGAAACCGATCCTGTTAACAGACCCAACGAGAGATTCAGGGGCGCGCAATCGTCGAAGGAGGGCCCGTTGCCGCGGCCAAGCCCGCAAAAGGGATCGGGAGATTCCGTATTAACAGAAACTGCATGACCAACAGGGGGCGACGTTTTATTAAAGATACTACCCATTACGTTAATAGGCCCTTACAGCTCTCTTGAAACATTCGCTCTGTTGGACGAAGTTTCTACTTTCACGCTTGTTGACGAGCGCACTGCGCGACAACTAAGCTTGCGAGGCCCACAAGTAAACACGATTCTCCGTGAAATACACGAGCGCGATATTGTGCAGACGCGAAGCGAGAAAATAAATTTGAAGGTAGAGACTTCTTGCGGAAAATTTGATATTTGGAACGCCGTCACAATTAAATCATTGAACTTGTCAGCCCAGACGCTCCCGGAGAGACTCACGAACAGGATAGAACAGGATACGGAAATAAAGATAACACCGTATCGAGACGCTAAGCCGAAAATATTCGTGGGCCAGGATAATTGGCAGCTCATAGCGTCCCGAGAGGTACGTAGCTTTGACAGCGGTTCATGTGGTCTATCTCGTTCTGCTCTAGGATGGGTGGCGCACGGCCCGATTGGACGAGGTTCCCACAGCCACAGAGCGCGGGGCGTGTATTGCGCGCAGGTCACTCACGATTGGAACCCGGAGGAGTGCGAGCGGCTCGACGAAATAATGAAAAATTATTTTTCGATGGGTTCTTTGGGTACTGAGGGTGGAAAGAGTACAACGCAGGTCTGTGACCGCGCGTACCGAATTATGAGGGAAACCGGAAAACGCGTGAAAGAAGGATGGGAGATCGGCCTGCTGTGGAAGGATGATCTGGCGCCGAACGTCGATAGCCACGATACCGCGATCAAGCGCCTTTATTCATTAGAAAGGCGATTAGATCGCGACAGCGAGTACGCAAGTCATTATTACGAGGAAATGGAGCGGTTTATTCGAAGCGGGTACGCAAAAAAGGTAGCAAAGGAAGGCGCAGGGCTCCGGATATGGTACCTACCTCATTTTGGCGTGCGAAATGCAAATAAGCCGGATAGGGTAAGATTGGTCTTCGACGCCGCGGCAAAGAGTCGCGGTTTGAGTCTGAACGACCAGTTGCTCCCGGGCCCGGACCTCCTGCAGGCTCTTCCCGGTGTTTTAATGCGTTTTCGACAATTTCCGGTCGCGTGCAAATCCGACGTGAAGGATATGTTTCTTCGCGTGTCCGTCCGTGCAGAAGATAGAGGAGCCCAGCGTTTTTTGTGGCGGGGAACTCGCCGTGATATAGCTCCAGATGTATATGAGATGCAAGTGCTTATTTTTCGGGACCACTTCTTCCCCCAGCAGCGCGATTTTTATAAAGGACGAGAACGCGCGGGATTTTGAAAAATCTCACCCGGCCGCCGTAAAGAATATCATTAGGGACACCTATATGGATGATTTCTCCGCTAGTTATGAAACCGTTGACGAGGCCGTGGCAAATATTTCAGATGTAATGAAAATAAACATGCACGCGAATTTCTCCATGCATAGCTGGGCAAGTAATAGACTCTGCGATCGAGGGGGAGAGCGCGTTCTCGGCCTGTATTGGGATACGAATTCGGATGAACTTCGCTTTAATCTGGGGTTATCAAAGATATCTAAAGCCCTTTTGGAAGGTTCCATGAGGACGACAAAGTGGCATGTCAGTATATGACCCCCTCGGTTTCATTTCTTCCCTTACCTTGAATGCAAAAATCGTAATGCAGGACGTATGGCGCAGCGGAGTCGGTTGGGACGAGGGCCTAAGAGACGAGGAATACGCAGGTTGGCGCGCGTGGCTAAACCAGCTACGAACAGTTGAGCGGTACTCACTGCCTCGTTGTTGCGCCCCCGTCGGAGCTCAGCACCGCGAAGCGCAGCTGCACGTATTCTGCGACGCAAGCTTAAAAGCATATGCAGCGGTTGCTTATTTAAGAGTCCATATCGAGAACGCACGCGCCCATGTCGCGATTGTTTGCGGAAAAACCAAGGTCGCTCCAGTGAAACCTCTGACGATTCCGCGATTGGAGCTTCAAGCCGCGCTGCTTGCCGTGAGGATCGCGAAGACCGTGAGCGAAAAATTGGATATTACGATAAGCCAACGATTTTTCTGGTCGGACTCTAAGGTGGTTTTACATTGGATAAGGGGAGCGCCACAAGAACGCCAAATGTTCGTGGCAAACCGCCTTGGAGAAATAGCGGAACTCTCCAAGACCGCGGAATGGCGTTGGGTGCCTACGAGCGAAAATCCGACCGATATCGTCACGCGTTGGTCTCCGCAAGTGCATCAGTCAAACGAGCGATGGTTGAGCGGCCCGCCGTTCTTGAAAGAGACGACGCAACACTGGCCTGACGAACCCGGCGTAACTTTGGAAGAAAGGCGCGACATAAATAAAGTAGAATGGCGAAACGTCAAAGCCATGTACGTGAATTACGGGTCCTCAAGTGCGGTTCCGCTACCAATGCGACTCCTGGGCTGGCAAGGCTTACTGATAATTGCGCGCAGAATTCGTATAATCGCCCGTCGATGGAGAGGGAAATCGCATGTACCAGTGCCAGTCGAAGAGACGAGATTAGGGGAGAATTATTGATTTAGAGAAATTCAAAGCGATTGTTTTGAAGCGGAAATAAAGGCCTTACGAAAGGGCAAAACTATTAAAGTGACAAGTAGGATCGCGAAATTTAATCCCTTTATCGACGACCGCGGCATTTTGAGGGCGGAGGGACGTGTCGCGCAAGTACAACATCATGCGACGAGGGCGCTCATTTTTGATTACCACTGTAAACAATTTCACGTGGGAAACGAAACCGTGGTAAACGAGATTAAGCAAAAGTACCACGTGTTAGGGGTTAGAAACGCGTTACGATCCGTTGCGTACAGATGCTTAAGATGCAGACTGACTCAAGGTAAACCAGCGACTCCTATGATGGCCTCCCTTCCTCCGGGAAGATTAGCTTATAGGCAGCGCCCTTTGAGCCACTGCGGCGTAGATTTTTTTGGTCCCATGCTAGTGAAGGTGGGGCGACGTCAAGAGAAGCGCTGGGGAGTGCTCTTCACGTGTCTTATCGTAAGGGCGATTCACCTTGAACTTGCCCACAGTTTGGACACCAGCTCAGCCATCATGGCAATTAATCGGTTCATAGCGAGAAGAGGCACTCCCGTAGCATTTTATAGTGATAACGGAACAAATTTTAAGGGCGCGTGCCGGGAACTAAAAGAACAAATAACAGCGATAGAACCCGATAAACTAGTTAAATTTGCTGTAAAGAAAAGAATAACGTGGACCTTTAATCCGCCTGACGCGCCGCATATGGGGGGTATCTGGGAGAGACAGATAAGAACCGTTAAAGTAGCCTTACGGGCGGTGCTTCGGGAGCAGGCCCCGAAAGAAGAGGTACTACTAACTTTGCTCACCGAAGTCGAGCACTCCGTCAATTCGCGTCCGCTCACACACGTCGCGATCAATCCACGGGACGGAGAAGCGCTTACCCCAAATCATTTTTTGATCGGGGCTTCTTCGGGGGAAGTACCGTTAGGTGGTTTCGGTGCGCCATTAGTCGGCATGCCAAAACAGTGGCAAATCGCGCAGGCCTTTACGGAAGCCTTCTGGAAAAGATGGCGCCGAGAGTATTTACCCACTCTAACCACACGCCAAAAATGGCAAGCAAAGAAGGCTCCGCTTGTTATTGGCGATCCAGTGTTAATTGCCGACTCCCAAGCACCGCGAAATTCCTGGCGGAAGGGAGTTATAAAGAAAATATATCCGAGTGCTGACGGACAGATTAGAATGGCCAAAATAAAAGCCGCAGAGAAGGAGTATTTGAGGCCGGCGCATAAGCTAATTCGATTGATTAGAAAATAGGGCTAAAATAAGGAAAATTATCAATAATTTATGTTACATCGTTTTTTTGACTCGTAACAAGTTAAGTTGCATTGTTACATATCTAACCATTAGAGTTATTGTTTATTTATTTATTGTTTACTGATCGATCATCAGAGTAAAAAAAAATCAACTTATATATAGATTTATCGTTCTTACGTTTACCGTTATGTATTTGTTGTTGCAATTGTTAAAAATGTTACAGTAATCAAATTACTGCTGCACTCGTTATACGAATTAACGACATAATTCGTAGGGGGGAGAATTGTAAAAGATTGCCGAAAAACAATAATCCATTTAAAGTATTTAGATAGATGTGATTTGTTGATTAATTTAAATTGTTGTTAATTATACATTCACCCTTGTTTATTTAATCGTATAAAGAATAGAAGTATAATATAGGCTGCAGCTATTATGTAGAATCGAACCACCATTGTAAAACGGCGAAAATTGTAAAATGTATACGCGCTATTAAATAATTTAATTTAATGCGAAAAATAGACTGTATCGTGCGAAATGCCTGCGATGTTTACTTTATTGTAAGATAGTGTATACGAGCGAAAAGGAAAACAATAGAGTAGGTCAAGCGATTGAAGGGGCAAAGGAGAAAACGGGAGTTGGATTCGCTCGAAAATAAATTCCTACATAGAAAATACGAGAAAAATATTTACGGGCCACGAAACGGAAAATTTCGCAGCCATATAAATAGGTGACTCTCTCTCTCTCTCT
>UELV01177984.1:0-14066 GCA_900490015.1 Megastigmus stigmatizans | reverse complement strand
CTACACTGCATGCCGCACAGCGCCTCAAATTCAAGAGCGTTCGGAAGGAAGACTGTAAAGCCGCCATTTTGTATTTTTTTTCCACTCATTTTTTTTCAATATAGTTCAATATAAGCACAATAAAATATTTTATATTCATTTCTCTATCTACTTTCCTTCCTTGGAAAAAAAATTCCCTAAAAAACGCTTTTTTCGCCCGATACAGTGGTGTTACCCCTTAATAGCGAATACATGTTTCAACTGTAGTTGTTTGTTTGAATGTACGCTGAGTTAGAATAAACTAATCATATATTTAAAACTGAACGTTATAATTATCGGTTATGATTTGATATATTTCACTTAATTGTTAAATTAATTTTTCGCTGCTCGTATCTTATAATGAAAATACATAAATAGTGAAATGATTGCTAACTAGTAATAACGTAATTCGCAAGATACAATTGGTTATTGTTATTCATTCTAACGTAGTTGCTAAAGTTGATCTAAAATATTAACTGAGTAAAGTTATTAAAATATTATACCATTTGGTTTCTAAATCTTATTTACTAAACAATATTTCAACATAATATTTAATTTATTATAAACTAACAATAGAGAAGGGTGTATCGGTTATATTATTGCTTACAAACTGTTTAAAATAACAAGTACAAGTTGGTTAACAATAAACTTGTTGAAAGTTTAAACTACGAGACAATGTTTTGTATAAAATATGTTTTGCACAATTATAATAAAAATAAACGACAAATAATGTTGTAAAAATATGAATCGGCTATAATTATTCGTTCAAAATGTAACGCTGCGCTAGGACAATTAAATCTAAAACGCAATCTTATAACTATCCGCTATTTTAAATAATATATTGGAAGCAAAACTAAAATATAATAATTAACCAAGAAAAAGAGTATCGGTTTGCTTAAAAATATTTAGAAACGCTTATTCCGCAATATCTTATTATTTAAAATCTATAGCATGTTTTAAAAGTTCGAAAAAGTTCATAGTAGTGTAGGCACCAGCCTCACCTGACCGAGCACGCAGCTCCACACACATATGTAAGCGGCATACACTCATATGTAAGCGCTTCTGCGCAAGCGCCACGCCGCTCTCTCTCTCTGCGCTCTCGCTGCTTTCGAGCAGCAAGTCGCAGCTTTCGAGCAGCATGTCGCAGCTCCAACCAGTCTAGTTCCAGTCTAGTTCCGGCAGCTAAGCGAAATAGTCGCGCCAATAAAGATCACTAGCAAAGCCTAATCTTATCTTTATTCTTACTTCCCAGCTCTCACACTTAGCCCCTGGAGAGGCCATCTCCACACTGGTAACCCAACGCAGAACCACTTCTGCACACCACCTCCTGGACGAGCAACGGCGAAGGGTCTGCGCCCTTTTGCAAGCAGCAGCGGCAAGCGGCTTTCGACGTAGTTGAGCGACGCCTCGACACTGCGTAGCATCTCTTGGCATGGGATGTGCCAGGACATCACCGCAGCCGCACCCTCGCAGTACGCCGGCTTCATCCACGAGAGAGAGAGAGAGAGTGAACGGGAACGAGCAGCGGCAACTCCTGCACCGAGCGGCTTTGGTGCTTCCCCACACGGCACGCCTCATCGCGGCTTGCCTCGGCGTCCTAGGAGGAGCATCGATCTCAACGAGGTAAAGTGCCGCCTTCATGGCGCACGTCTCACTTCATTTTTAGACCAGCAGATTCTCTGCGAGGCTTTTCGCCTCGTCTCGTTCGGCTTGGACGCCATTTCATGAAAGCTCGCGCGAATCTCTCACATAGTGAGACGCGGTTTCTGTCCTCAACAGTGCGCGTTTAGCCGTTGTAATTAGAACGGCTCTTCGAATTCAAGAAAAAAATTTTTCTCTTTCGCTTGCAATTTTCTTGTGACCGCTTTCGTCGCAAATTTTCTTGTGACCACTGATGATTAATCGGTCACAGTAAATTCACCGCATCACCTCGTCGTGGAACTTCTAGAATATTCTTCAAAACGCCGCGGAGTGCAAGGAGTCGTCCTCCTGGCAACAATTTTTCTTTTAGAATAACAATTTTCTCTCGGACACTTCAATCTTTTTTTCTACCATTTTTCCATGTAATTTGTAATACAGTGCGATGGTTTTCTCGCTGTACAAGTTGCGCTAAACGTTGTGCTCGTCAACTTACTCAAGTCATTTACGGCACACGCAAGGCGCGGCTAAAAACGAGATAACCATCGACTTTCAATTCTTCTTTAAAATTAACTTCCTTTTTCTTTAAAGTCAAATTCCACAGTCATGGAATTCAAGCGGCTTTTTCTCGTCGCAAGGTCACGCCAAGTGTTACGCTCGTCGACTTACTGAAGTGATTTACGGCGTGCACAAAGCACGACCAAAGACGAGAACAACCGTCAACTTTCAATTTCATTCGAAATTTAATTTTATCTGTAAAAAATACCTTTTCTTGGAGTGTCGGTTAAGTAATCATCAAGTACTTTCAGAGCATATTTTTTGGAAATATTTTGATTCACAGTATGAATTATACACAGCAGTATCTCTTCGTCTCTGCGTTTTGCCGAGTGTGTTGCTCGTCCACTTACTAGAGTGATTTACGGCACGCACAAAGCGCAATTTAACAACGGGAAAGACCGTTGAATTTTAAATTCTCCAAACAAATTTTAGAATTTTTTCTATCATCGCATAAGCGATTTCTCGCATTGCCAGGAGAAACGATTCGGGCTCTTTTTATTTCTTTCGCGTCTAGTAAATAACTCCGACTAGGATATTTGCGAGCGAAATTAATTAAGCAAATTTTACGCTAGTCTTAATCATTTTAATATATATACATGTCAAATAACCTGAGATTGTATTCGTATATGTGTTCATGTAAGCGGAAAATTTTTCTAGTCAAAGTTGACTAGTCACAGCTAATCCACGGGTGTGAGGAAAATCCTAAACGTTTTGGTTGCCGATCTAATCAGATCATTTACATCCAAACGCAAAGCTTCTACCACATGGGATTAATGCGAAAAATCGCATATGACATGGCCTCTTCTTTGTCCGAGGGCATTTCTGGTGCGATGCTCGACGACTCACAGTAGTCATTTTAGGCTAACCGCCGGAAAATTTCCAATGGCATCGAGGAGCCTTGACTTTAATTTTTCATGCTAACCCAGCATAAAACTGAAAAATTCTCCGCTATTTCAGTTTACGTTTTAATTAATTTAAGTAGCATAAGTGACTCTCTCCAGCGATCGCTCTGTATAGGTTAAGCTTAGTTTTATATATCCCCTTGCGTGTTTTCGTTAGCGTTGCCGCTTGTCTTCTTTAATTAACGGTACTAATGGCAAATAAAATGGATACCGTATCCAATAAAGATTCGGCCATTAATACTGCCAGCAGCGCGACTGCTGGTGGCGTAGATGGATTGGGCGAGGGAGGTGCTGCGGGCTATTCGGTAGACTCCGCGCTAGAAATTTTATCTATAGACAGTATCACAGACACTGCGGGAAAAGCATCAAATCAAGAACTCAGCCTTGGCGCTCAAAAATTGTAAGGTGCGTTTAAAAGAAAAGACACACATAAATATGATGTGAACAGACCCTTGCCGGACCCCAAATCAATAGTAGACATTTCAACCACGGTATCAAAATCTCATTATGATAAAATGGAAAAAGCATTACTAGAAAGTATTAAACTCCAACAAAAATCTCATGCAAATCAATTACATCAATTGAATTTGGAAATCGAAAATTTAAAACTTTCACTTCGATATTCACAATCCAATTTGAACGTAAATTCCGTTAACCTTCCAAAACAAAACATAATAGCGTCTACACCCAGTACTTTTCCAATAAATATAAACACCCTATTACATACTCCGGCAAGCGCTCAAACTCAAACGCAGATTAGTCAGTCAAAACAAAATCCAAATTCCTCGAGACCGTTGGATATTAATAGCCTTAACCCAACAGAATATAACGCGACTACACATCAGGATAGACAGACTAATCAACCGTTTCCCAATAACATAAACACAACAAACTTCGTCACCTCTAATCCGCCTAGCAGCTACACACCTCAAATATTACACGACACTCACACAGTAAATTCAAACACAACAAGCGCGTTGACATTTAATATCGGCAACGTTCTGTTACTTTCACAACAACATAATTTCAAACCTATTCAATTGCCCTTCTGGCAACACAACCCGACTACGTGGTTCGACATGTACGAATGTCAACTAACTATACAAAATATAACGGACGACAACATTAAATTTATAAATATAATGCCGAACTTAAGCCAAAGCATTATCACCGATATTGCCGACGATATCAAGGGACTTACACCTAACAATCGTTACAACGCGCTCAAAAAGATTTTAATTAATAAATACACGCAATTGGATGATGTCAAATTACAGAGGCTATTCCGAGGTTGCCAAATGGGCACTCGAAAACCGTCTGCGTACCTTCGTGAGTTGATCGACTTAGCGAGAGAGCATATGCCGCGCGCGCTTATTCTAAAAGCTTGGAAGGCTAATTTACCTCCAAACATTCGCGTTTTTATTATGAATGACATTACGCCAGCTAATGAGAGCGCATCTGTCGCATACGCGGACCAGGTACATGCTAATCTATTTGATGCAAACTCACCTGTCTGCGAAATTAAGGCGACAGACCCACAATCGCACTCGGAGACGACTACTAGAATGGACGCTTTTTATAAAAAGGAACCTCGCCACAGTGATCGCTCTCCCCCGGATAAAAATCGCGAACGCTCCAAATCACTCAATCGTGAACGTAGCAGGAGTAGAGAATGTAAAACACTCTGTATCTACCACACGAAACATAAAGCTAAAGCCCACAGGTGTATTAAACCTTGTGATTGGGTCAATTTGACCAAAACCGGGGATAAAAAGCGAAATAAAAACTCTCATAATAACTCGCGCGGCAACAATGCTAACACAAAGACAGCGTTAAACTAACAACCCGGCACATAACGGAGACATATGTGACCGGGACTAAATCTGTACGTCTCCACATTAGAGACTTAAACTCTAATGAAATCTTTTTAATTGACTTGGGCGCGGAAATCTCCATAGTACCGAAACACAAAAATTTTAACGAGCGAAAAATTAACATCAAATTACATGCGGCCAACGACACTACAATAAACACTTACGGGACTATTCGCAAAAAACTTAACTTCGGTTTTAAACAAGAGCTGATCTGGACTTTCATAGTAGCAGACGTACCGTACTCCATACTCGGAGGCGACGCTCTTCAACATTTTTGTCTTCTACCCGACCTACACAATAAAAGACTGATTAATTCTGAAACAAAAGAAACGGTACCGGGTATTAGATAGACAGCTCTCAATTTACGTATATCTCTTATTGATCCCAAACACAAATACGCGCATATTTTAGCAAAATATCCGACGGTGATAGGCATTGGCAAGCCCAACACACTCAAGAAAAGAGGTGTATATCATCACATCAAGACCTCGGGCCCTCCTTGCGCCCAGAGGCCGCGATGACTATCCCCTGATAAGTTAAAAATTGCGAGACGCGAGTTCGATAAATGGTGCAAATTTGGCATTTGCAGGCCCTCCAAAAGCCCTTGGGCTACACCAATACACATGATGTTAAAGAAAAGCGGGAAGTGGAGAATTTGAGGAGATTACAGAAAACTTAACGCGGTAACGGTACCGGATAGGTACCCGATTCCCAACTTGCATGATTTCTCCAGGAACTTGCATGGCAAGAAGATTTTCTCCGCCCTCGACCTGGAGAGCGCCTTTCTGCAAATGCCAATCTTTCCGGAAGATATTCCAAAGACTGCAGTTATAACGCTATTCGGTCTCTATGAATTTCTAGTAATGACCTTCGGATTCAGAAATGCGTCGCAAACTTTTCAAAGATACGTCAACATGGCACTTGGGGATTTAGACATCGTATTCGCATATATAGATGATATATTAGTGGCCTCCGCCTCGCCAAAGGAACATGAAAAGCATTTAAGCATAGTGCTGGAAAGACTTCAAGCCTTCCATTTGCACCTCAACCTTAATAAATGTATTTTCGGCGTGGAGGAATTCATATTTTTAGGACATACGGTTAATAAAGATGGTCTCAGACCAGACCCGAAGTTAGTAGAAGCCATTAAAAATTTTCCTAAGCCCGTAACTGTAGATGATTTGCGTAGATTTCTAGGATTGGTTAATTTCTATAGGAAATCTATTCCCAAGGCGGCTGATACACAACGCCACCTATACGCATTAATTACGGGCAATAAAAAAAAGGAAAAAACTCCAGTGAGTTGGAATAAAAATGCAGAGAAGGCTTTTCTCAAAATCAAAAGCGATATCATAAACATCGCCAATTTGGCTCACTCGTGCGAAAATGCAGTATTGCGCGTCACCACGGATGCGTCCGATTTCACCATGGGGGCTTCTTTGGAGCAATATGTCAGCGGCTTCTGGTCGCCACTGGCATTTTTCTCAAAAAAATTCATCCCATCTCAAACGCACTATTCGGCATATGACCGCGAGCTAACAGCCATATACGAGGCACTTAAGCACTTCAATTACTTTTTAGAAGGCCGCGTTTTTAAAATTTACACAGATCATAAACCGCTCATATATACGCTGGCACAGAACCCAGATAACTGCCCAGCCATACGCGCGCGTAGACTGTCATACATCGCGCAATTTAATATTATAATACTTTATTTGCGGGGAGAAGATAACACAGTTGCCGACTCTTTGTCTCGCATAGACTCTAGCATCGATCCAACCATTCTCAATTGGAAAGATGAAGTAGCGGCCGGTGAACCCTTCACTAAAAGAACCCTCGCAACAATTAGAGCTTTTCATTTCCCAACATTTTTTACGTTGGACGACATTGCTAAAGAGCAATCCAGTGATCTGGTACTAAAAGAAATCTTAGCCAATCCCGATCAGCCCCTCAAATTAACAATATTAAGATGGGGATCCCAACGCATTAAAGTTCAGTGCAATTTCTTATCTGCCACTTTTAGACCGTTTATTCCCAAAACGCTAGGAAGAGAAATTTTCAAAATATTTCACTTGAACAACGCACATCCGTCTGCTCGCGCCACTGATAGACTCATAAGGCAACATTACGTATGGCTCAACATGGCCAAACATATTCGTGAATCATGCAAAAACTGCATTGATTGCCAAGCCAGCAAAGTTTCGCGAGATAACAAATTGTTACCATCACATTTTGTTGAACCGGACGCGCGTTTTGCCCACGTTCATATAGATATTGTCGGCCCCTTACCACCTAGCGAGAACTATAAATATTTGTTAACCATGATCAACAGATACTCGCGTTAGCCGGAGGCGGTCCCTCTTTACGACATGACCGCGCAAACAGTGGCACGTGCTTTTTACGATGCCTGGGTTGCTCGATTTGGCGCACCCGTCACTCTCACGACGGACCAGGGACGGCAATTCGAATCTCAATTATTTAATGCACTGTTGCAACTGATAGGCAGTAAGCGCACACGCACCACTGCATACCCATCCACAATCGAATGGGATAATTGAAAGATGGCATAGGCAGCTTAAGGCTGCAATAATGTGCCCATCGCGAGATCCCGACTGGTCTGAAACCTTGTCAACCGCCCTCCTGGGCCTACGCACAAGAGTGCGACTTGACACAGATGTAAGCCCGGCGGAATTCGTATACGGTACAAAGCTAGTCATACCAGGCGACATCCTGGAATTTCGCGACATTTCCTCGAACGACGATATTTTTTTAACCGAATTCAAGGACCACATATCGCGAATTAGGCCTGTCCCTGTCACTCACAACGTCAACTGCAAGCCCTTCGTGTTTAAGGATCTAAACAGTTGCACCCACGTGTTTGAGAAAATCAAAGCCGCCAAACCGCTCCTTACGCAGCCCTACACCGGTCCTCACAAAGTTATATCCCGACATACAGACGGACGTACCTATACAATAGAGAAGAATGGGAAACACACCCCTGCAACGGTTGAACGATTAAAACCAGCGCACTACTCCACGGACGAATACAATGATCTTAGTCCGGAAATTGCAGACACTAATGCTTATAATCTCGTTAACACGGGAGGCATCGCTTTGCAGCACTTCCTCTCGCCAAATCCTAGCTTGCCTTCTAGCATCGCGGTCCGCAAACTAGTAGCGAACGAGACGAGCACAACTGCACTCGTCGAGTCCAGTAAATCCTCGGAGGATCTGGACCCTTTAAATGCATCGCGAACTGTTACGGTTTGGGCACAGGTTCACGCGAGCGAGAATTCGCACGTGGAAGACGATCGTGATAGCGATATTAATCCTGCGGACTCAACCGCGTACGACAACGCTCCTGTGGCTAGCGCTCAGCCACAGAGCTTATGTAATGACGATGAGATATTAACTCTCGATGAAGCGCGAACGGGCAAAACCGTCGTTTTGACGGGCGAAGGCGTAGATACTCGCGATTTGCATACGCAGGCTAGGGCCAATACGGTTCCTTTTAATAGCATCGCACACAATAAGAAAAAACGATTTATTCCTAACATTCTGAAAAAGAAAAAAGTAGATGCTCTTAACGATAACTAATTTAAAAAAGGAACCAAGATAGTTAGATTTAGGGACATAATAGACATTGAGTATGTATATCCTTGCACTCTCGCCCAAAACCGTGTAAACGCAACTTAGGCAGCAGAGCATAGCTGGAGGTAATGAGTCATCCCTGAGGATTATGAGCAGTATACTCATCCCATAACTTTGCTTTTTTTTTCCTCATAGCTTACCGAGACTCTGGCTTGGCTTATTAAAGGCAATGTCCTCATTAAACAGCTGGACCTGGGTCGAGGATGCCTCTCAGGCGATCGATGCGATACAGGAGACGCTGCTCAGTGCCATCATGGCGACACCCAGCGACTCGCTCCAGTGCCATCATCTGCGCCTTGCGGAGGTCCAGCTCGCTCCCTTCAAGGAGAGTACCTCCGCATCGTCCGCGAGCGTCTGAACGCGCTCCTCGCAGCGGACCGTGATGCGCACGGTCCCGGCAATCGAGCGCCGATTGCCGGAGCTGTTCATGGGCGGTAAGCCTGTCCTTACATTGTTATTACATAACCTGCCCAAAGTTTCGAAAAAGGTTATTTATGACATGCTTATCGCCCGTGGACAGACGCTGTTCACTGTTGACAAGGTCTTCGTGCAGGGCCGAAAATGCAGCGCGCGCATCCCCTGCGACACTCTCGCTTCATCCCTTTCAATCCAGTGCGCCGCGCTTCTTAACAAACTTTATTTTAATAGCGGAGAGGGGGGCAAGGGTGGCAGGAGGTACGTTAAGGCTTATTCCTTCAAGGAAAGAAACCCTGCTAGTCCTTCACAGGGCGTACGCATTTTGCAGGGAAAGCCTCCTGTCCAGCTGCAAGCCCTCTGCTTGGACCCCGTTTTGGAGGTCATAATTAAACATTTGCGCAATGATGACAAAACGGCGTTAGTCATTGTATTGGATGGGTGGTGAGAGCCTTATGCACGCATCGGTACGCTAGATTTCAGCTCTGAGAACTACCACTACCATGTGGCCAACGAGGTTGCCAGGATGCTGGAGGACGCACGCCAGTTCATTTTTACTTCCATCACCATCCGAGAATGGTGGCCCGTGGGAATCTGGGACTTCCAGAAACTTTTAAATGCAGCGATAATTAAATCACCGGGTGATTTGAAGCCTAGACTCCTCACGGGCGTTGACTTATGTGGCGTGTAGTCGACCCCAACGTTGCTCGAGAGGCTCACCACTTTTTTCTCTATCAAGGTTTTACATGTGGGAAGAACTACCGGGTTCTTTGAGAGAAGGGTCGGCCTCAAAGGCATCGAGCGCCTGGCGATCTCGGGCAACCCCTTGGTGCGACTGTCCTGGGTGCAGGAAACCCTGCCACCACAGGACAAGGACAGAGAGGTCGTGGTCTCGTGGTTCGGCGATCAGTCGGAGAACGCCCTCAGGTCGATTGTATTAACTTCGTGCCCGCAGATCCGCGTTGAGCCTTTGCTCCAATTTATTCAAGGTAACACGACTCTGACGGAGCTCTCATTGACGGATTGCCGGAACATCGACCGCGGCCAGCAGATCTGGCGACTCCCCGAGAGAGTTTTCAATTCAACGAATGAGTTGAGGACTCTCCGGTTGGAGTACGTGGATACACAGGTTCGAACGCTGGACTTTGTGCATCAGCCCGTGCTGTTTACGCACATGGGTTTCAGGGAGTTAAGTTTCAGGGGCAACCACTTTGTTGAGCAAAGCTTGCAGGACTTCCTCAACCATGTTCCCGCGCTTGAGTCTTTGGACTTCGCGGGACTGGACGTGCCCCAAACGAGGTTAGACTTCTCCTCCACTTCGTTGTTGTCCACCTTGAAGCTGCCTTATCATAGCGGCATTGATCGCACTCTGGATACCCTCGCCACTCTTCAAGTGCGCGATATCACGGTGGCCAACACTTTGGGCAAAAACAATAAACATAACAGGGCATTTAGCCCTCGCTTTATCAGGGACGTTCTGCCCAGAGTGCCATCCTTCACCTTCATAGCAACAGCGAGTAAAATCACTCTACGCGATACGGTGCGAGGTCACGCAGAATCCTGCGGGGCCTACGTAACCCCCAAACAAGGAATAACGGCTATTACGATCTCTTCGAAGTCAAGCGTTGATAAGTGATAACCGTCCAGCCCGCACCGATGACGATACAACGCAAACACTTACTCACCACACCCAGCATATCAGTTGCTGCACAACACTTTGTACTGTTTTAAAAAAATTTTTTTTTTAATCAATTTTTTATCTTCTTACTTTTTTTGTAAAGCCACTACAATTGAATTCACAGCCTTACCACGGCGCAATATTTTTCCCAATTTTTCCGACTGTCACTTTGACCAGTCTTTTCCTTACAAAAAAAAAAAAAAAAAAATCAGAATCACATTTTAAGCAGCAATGTAACATACGAAAACTCACATTGCAATCCTAACGTGCAACGCGGTGATTCAAGCACTCCAATTGTACTACAGAACAATTCAGTACACTTACACCGAGCATACAAACGGTACTTTAATGATTTTATTTTTTCTTACGATCTCAAATACACCTCTTCTTCTGAGAGAAATTGGCGTGCGAACACGAGTAATTAAGCGTTAATTAACAGAATTACACTCAGCGTCAAACATCCGATCAAACACTAAGCAACTGTACGCTTTCCGCAATTTGTTAACGGCATAATGCGTCACACTCAGTAATTGACTATTATTATCAAACATTTAAAGTAAAATGACCTTATTAAAAGATGGAAGTGCTAATGGCACGCATAGCAACTTATCATTTGAGATAATTTCCAAACGGAATTAAAATCTGTTCACTGATCACACACATTGTGCCGACCCAATTAGTAAATAATGTCAATTATGTGTATTGAAACAATTTTAAATCAAGCTGCGACTATATGTTCCTAGAGTAGCATCCAAAAAATATTTTTCTTGAGAGAGGGCAGACCGCGCGGTGCTCAAATAGTTGCAACATTCCATGTATTAGTGATAAATAAGCGTTCATGCAAACAGTATTATGACATGGCGCACGAAACTGTGATATCATGTATAAATTATTATAGAGCTGCAACATTCCATGTATTAGTGATAAATAAGCGTCCATGCAAACAGTATTATGACATGGCGCACGAAACTGTAATATTATATACAAGCGGCGATGGAGTCTTGACATTTCATGTCTTAACGACAAATAAGCGTACATGCAAACTGTGTCATTGCATTGCGCACGAACTGCAATATTATGTATCAACTGCGTTAGAATCTCGATATTTTATGTCTTAACGACAAATAAGCGTACATGCAAACTGTATTATTGCATTGCGCATGAACTGTGATATTACGTACAACTGCGTTAAAATCTTGACATTTTATGTCTTAACGACAAATAAGCGTATATGCAAACCGTATTATTGCATTGCGCATGAACTGTGATATAGTATACGCGCTGTGATAGAGTCTCAACATTTTATGTTCCAAGGATAAATAAATGTTCATGCAAATGCATCATTGCATAGCGCATTAAAATTTTTTTTTGTACTATATATGTTAAATGGTCTAAGAATTGTAATTCTTGGCTGCATTATAGTTGTACTACACATTGTCAGTAATAAAAATCCTCTCAGCAAGTTATAAAAATATGTAAGGGGGGAGTGATGTAGGCACCAGCCTCACCTGACCGAGCACGCAGCGCCACACACATGTAAGCGGCATACACTCATATGTAAGCGCTTCTGTGCAAGCGCCACGCCGCTCTCTCTCTGCGCTCTCGCTGCTTTCGAGCAGCATGTCGCAGCTCCAACCGCCAGTCTAGTTCCGGCAGCTAAGCGACATAGTCGCGCCAATAAAGATCACTAGCAAAGCCTAATCTTGTCTTTATTCTTACTTCCCAGCTCTCACACTTAGCCCCTGGAGAGGCCATCTCCACAGTAGCATAAAAATAAAAAAGATAGAAAGGCCTACAATTTTTCATGGATAAACCATGGGAAAATTTCTTTACGCGTCCCTTTCGTGTTTATAGTTTGCACGTGTGGGGCCTGTCTTGGGTTTTTCTTACATCTGTTTATCGTAGATATCGGGTGGCCCTCGGTAATCTCTTACATATGTTTGTCGCCTCTAGCTCGCTTTGCTCCGATGCACAGCTGGGCATTTGTATATTTTTGTTATTGTTTTACAAGAGGATCGTGGCTGGCCGGGTTTCGGTTTACTTAAGATACTAAAATGAAAAGAGGAAAAAATACGCTCGTCGTAAAGATATAAAAGTACGGTATAGCTCCTTGTATATCTAAACTCCTAGCGTTGTATATAAGTTCAAGGGATAAATACGGGGAAACACTTAAGGAAACCTTCTCACTAATGTTCGTGTGCTTTTCTATCTAATCTTTCTTACATACCCTAAATTTATTGACAAAAAAAGGTACGTACTATTAGTATATAACTTGAAGCAATATAAAACTCGCTGCACTAATGGTGTAACACAAATTTGAACACACACTCAAGTTCGAGTATAACTAGATATGATCTAGGGGAAATGAAGTGTCCTGTTTTTTTATGGGTGCATTCCGTCGATATTGATCCGTGATCTTACCAAAAAAAGGGAAAAGGAAAATGCGCATGGTAACTTATCATGTGATAAAGTTCAAAATTTTTCCTCAAGGCGCGCACGACGTTACACCCTCACTTGAAAAAAATCTAACCTCTCTCAATTTACCATATGTTCACCAAAATAATCTGCGATGATGAAAATGTGGAAAAAAATTGATAGAACATATAATTTTATCCGTTCAATATTCTTCAAGAGACATACACGGAGGTTTTTGAGGTCGCTGATTACGAATCCATCTTCAGAAATCCCGAAGCTTTCCTCCATTTTTTATTTTATTCCAGATCAAAAATTGGAGTCGCTACACTGCGTGCCGCACAGCGCCTCAAATTCAAGAGCGTTCGGAAGGAAGACTGTAAAGCCGCCATTTTGTATTTTTTTCCACTCTTTTTTTTTCAATATAGTTCAATATAAGCACAATAAAATATTTTATATTCATTTCTCTATCTACTTTCCTTCCTTGGAAAAAAAATTCCCAGAAAAACGCTCTTTTTTCGCCCGCTACAGTGGTGTTACCCCTTAAATCTCTAAGAGTCTAATCGTGCATAAGGCACGGTTCTCTTTTTAAAAATATTATATTAAATAACAAAGGGTCTAATTGTGCATAAGGCACGGTTCTCTTTTTAATACAAATAAATTAAATCTCATAGAGTCTAATCGTGCATAAGGCACGGTTCTCTTTTTAAAATATTATATTAAATATCAAAGGGCCGTCTAATCGTGCGTAAGGCACGGTTCTCTTTTTAATACAAATAAATTAAATCTCAAAGGGTCTAATCGTGCATAAGGCACGGTTCTCTTTTTAAAATATTATATTAAATATCGAAGAGTCTAATCGTGCATAAGGCACGGTTCTCTTTTTAAAATAATTATATTAAATATCAAAGAGTCTAATCG
>UELV01177983.1:0-24342 GCA_900490015.1 Megastigmus stigmatizans | reverse complement strand
CACACACACACACACACACACACACACACACACACAGGCGCAAGTTCTTTGACACAACGAGGCCTGACTCGCATACCGAGAGACGATCGCGACTTTTCTGTGCTCCGAGTATCGCTCAGCAAGGGCTAAACGCTCGCGTACAGCTGAGCAATGAAAAAAGGGGTGCGCGCCGTATATATACATGCAGTACAGCACGAAGGGAGCGAGAGAGAGCGAGAGTAGAGTGCCTAGCAAGCTCTCTTGCAAATTACAAAGACCGGAAACAAAAGGGGGGAATGAAAGCGCGAGGCGGCAGCGGCGGAGGAGGAGGAGGAGGAGGCTGCAAATGAGTAGAGCTCCTACGCGAATCTGTTAGCCGTAGATTGGCACTCGCTTAGCGGAGCCTTTCCATTGTCTAAGCGTTAATCAGCGAGGGCTACTAATTAACGCGCGCGCGCCAGAGTCCGAGTCGCGAGCCGTCGAGAAATCGTCGCCGAATGCCCGCGCCAAGTATATTATACACACGTACACACAGCGCGCACGTATAAGGGGAAGCGCGACTCATGGGTATAAGGCGGCCCGTTTAAATACACGCGGCACAAATGACGCGGCGAGTGTGCCAGCCTAACAGGAGTACAGAAAGCTCCAGTTAGAACTTATAGTTGGTTATATATATTGTGAGTTCCCGGGGATAGAGAGAGAAGGAGGCAGCAATTAGCGCGAGAGCTTAAAAGGGGAGTCGGCTGAGTGAGGAAGGTTTAATGATGAAGTCGAGGAGATGGGGAGAGAGCGCCTGCCGTCTTGTGTCTTTTGTATACATATATATATATGCCGCTGGCCTGCTATGCGGCTTGTGGGATGGATATAGGAATGATTTTTTTTTTTACATTTTTATATTTTATTTTACTGTATTTTAAGGGTTGTTGGACTCTCGCGCACTTGCTTGCGATCCGTCTTTTTTTTTTATTGACGAAATATGAAATTTCAAAATTCGATTGAGTAAACGGACGAGAACAGGAGAAACTACGTGGTGATGTTGTTTAAAGCATGTGATTCTTTACGATATATCATTATTTAAATTAAAAGACATGTAAGCTGTTCAGCGACTTGAACGTCCGTTTGCCTTCGATTGATTTTTATGACTCAATAGGTATTAACGTGCATGATTTATTATATAAAATAAGAAACAAAAGCATGAGCTTCTTGTTCGTACAGGTATCCAAGGAAAAGCAATTGCTCCGTTATACAAATATATTTTACTACATTTAAATATAGGTAGTAGAAAATGCTGGAGTTTGGTAAGACGAGAATGAAATATCTGCATTTACTTAATTCAACAGTGATTTGTTTGTCACGACACTGTGAAATGTCTCGTTCGTATCTCTTTATTTCATTATTAACAATTCAACATTTCATCCAATCATTTTCACAATACATTATAACCTGAAATAACATAATCATCATTCAACAAATGTCATTCCTTCGGCAAAAGGCAAAACAAACGCAAGAAATGAAATGCAGCATCGCCTATGGCGGTTTCGTCCAAAACTGTTGCGCTGCACGTGGATCGCGTCAGGGTGCAAAGTTCAAGTGCACACACGAAGCTCCGAACGCGAGAGAAACGCGCCCTACATATCGCGTACATAGTCCGGTATACGAGGAAGCGACAGAGACGCGCGCGAGCACGAGAGCCGGTTGGAATGCGTTGTTGGCAGCTCGAACTCCTGCTCTCCGGATAGGCAGCGCGTCTGCCGCATATGAGCACCAAACAACAGCGAGAGCCTCGCGCATACGTGCACGCGCGCCGACCCTCTCTGCGATGTGCACAGACGCAGCAGCAGCAGCAGCACCTAATGTAATGTATATATAGGACACGACGGTGCGTCGGGATCGTTTGTTTCCTGTCGCGCAGCTGGTATACATACGCGCGTACTTTGCGGTGCTTGAAATTGTTTTATTCCGCAGATTGTGTGGTGGAAATTAGGGTGGGTTCATTGATCAGATTCGTTACGAGTGAATTTATTGTTTGACGCCGGATCTTGATAATCGAATCGAAGTTATTGGTGTCTGTTACTACTTGTTGCTATTCAATCGCACTATTAATTTTGAATGGAGACAATTTATATATATATATATATATATACAATTTTGATATACCGACACCAAGTGTACATTTTTCTTTGATATTAGAAAACTTGTTTGGATATCTTATCAGTTTTTAAGCAGTAATCATTTAGAAGCAGACAATTTTTACTTTTTTGTATTATAAAGAGAAAAATTATATAAGTTTGAAAAATTGTTAATTTACGATATTTCTCGATTTGTAGCAATGCCGACAAGCAAACATTTGTTTTTACGCAGATCTATACAGCGACATCCTAATTTTTCAATCATAAACTTGAATGACAGATAGAAGAGCGTACATATCGCTGTATGCTTCTTAGACCTGCGCATTATAGCCCATTTTCGCTCTGCGATAACAGATGAATTTTCCTTTATTCGTATATACAAACAGAATATCATCGGTAATATACACAAATAGAAGTATCTTTTTTTGCAATATAAAACCTTCATTTTCCTATACACGATATATATCCCTCACACTTTTTCTAACTCAATTCAATATATAGACATCATTTGCGTGCGAAACTGAAGGGATGATCACCCGATAGCAGAAGAAAGCAAGAGACCAAGAAAAGAACACGACCTTTCATCGACTACTAGAAAAGCACTACAGCTTTCCCACCAAAATCACGTCCATCGCGCTTAACCTGGACTTAGAGCACTGCAGTATACATACAATGAACCGCGTAATAGTGCACACGACACGCAAAGGCTCTCATCACGGTCTGGTCTCTCTGTCTGTCGGTCGGTCGCGTGCGCACGAGTCACCGTCAGCGTATCCCGCAAGCGCACTGGGTACGATGCGCGTAGCCCGAGCCAGGCCAGTGCTCACTGTTCCACCTGACACCAGAGCAGCATAAACCACGCGAAAGCCACCTATATAATACAATACAGCGTGTACAACGTTTGCGCGGCTCTTTCACTTCTAGCTCGGTCCTTTCTTTTTTTTCCTACCGCGCATAGCCGGCGCAGCTTATATCCTGCGCGTGCGTGCACTTGGTAGCTCGTTAGCCTCGCTCAAGAGAGAAAGAGACGAAGAGATCGAGTGGAGATCGAGCGACTTCCTCGATACTCATGACACTCGCGTAGAAAGGGAGTAGTGCGGAGTGGCCGCGCTGCGCATCATTCGCCCCACTACCAATCGCGGCTCACCTATACGAAACGCGCGACCGCGAGCGAGCGCGCGCACCATGTATCTTCGCCTCGGTTCGCCTACCTCGCCTCGTCATCGCTCTGCTGCTGGATACGCCCCTCGCGCGGCTTCTCCGCTTTATACGAAATAAAATAGAGCTTTCGTTCCGCCAACGAGGGAGATGAGTATATATCGATGAAGATCTATCTGATATTTGACGAGTAAAGATCTTAGAAAGATCTTACAGCGGACTGCACGCGCCAAAGAAAAGAGAGACGGAGGATGCCGTAAGCGGCTATAAACTCGCGCGCGTTCTCGTTAAAACGGACCGCGGAGGAGAGGTCGAGAGAGAGAGAGAGAGAGAGAGAGTCGGTCGACTGGGGGGTACACGGTCTACTGGAATTTTGCAAAAAAGCCCCCCCTTCGCGCGTGGATAATTTGCGAAAATTGTTTATACGCAGTCAGGAAATAGAAAAGAGGAGGAGGTGGCCCGATATTTATAACAAACGTTACATTTTTCGCGCAAACCGCTCTCCGCGCAGTACGGCTATATACGCTGTTTTCTCTCTATCTCTCTCTCTTTTGCTCGCTCACTCGGTGCATATACATACACTGCACACTGCCCGACGCAGGAATTTTAATTGCGCGCTGCCTGCCCCGACGCTATATGAACTCTCGTCCTTTGTAGCTTTTGTATAGTTTTTCTTTTATATAGGTAAACGAACGAGTTTGCGAGAGCTTGATTTCCGTAATAAAGAGCCGCAGTGACGGCGATGTCGACTATAGTCGTGACTTTTGGGATAGCTATTGTTCTCGCTTTTCTCGCCCGCGTTGGGGTTTTCTCGGTTTAACTTCGGCTACAGGACGTATAATGTGAACGTATACCTATATATAGTGGGCCAGTCGCAGGCGGTTATAGAGATGAGCGTTTGATAGGTATATACATATATAAGTCGTCCACGAGAGAGAGAGAACCTCCCGGCGTTATGACAATATTACCTCCTCGCATGCAAATGTTTCATCAGGATCGTAGCACGGAGTTAAAGGCATTTAATCATTCGACTGCGTAGCTCTACATTTTCCAACAACTGTCATTAGATGAGCGTGTGGCTTCGCGATATTTCTTCCTGGATGTGGTTTTCATCTTTTGCCTAAGCGCTTTCTTGTATCACGGCGACGATTGACTGTCGAGCCTTCTGATGTACACATTGTTCTTGCTACGTTGTTTGTTTCTTTCTATTTTACTATGCTAAGCGATAGAATGTTACCCAACTTTATCTCTTTGGAACGTCGCGAGAATAAAACTAAAGCAGTTTCATCGAACTGTACACTCCTTACAATATAACGCATTTACTCTTATGTACGCCATTGTACTCTTAATAATTATTAGTACTTAAATTGTAATGACTTTGGTTTTAATTTGAATATTAAAAAAACTGCTTCCGATTAAATTTTATCCGCATTTACTGTTTGCAGTACTTCCAGAAAATTCTATGCTTTACTAAAAAAAAAAGGCAATATCAGTGATATATATTTGTTATAGGTTTTCACACACCGAGTGTTTCTATTCTCGAATCCCTGCAAGACTCGTAAACGAAAAAGCATAAGAAAAATCTTGTAAATCCGTAGAAATTGAGCGACATAATGTCGCAAGACATCTCGGCGAGCGAGTGGATTGTCCCGAACTCAGACGCCGTTTATACGCTCGATTATCAGGTTTACACGCGGCGAAAAGAGCCATTAAAAATCTTTGTTCTCGCTCTCCTCGCCAGTTTTACTACCGTTTAGCGCGCCACGATACAAAAGCAGCGCGTATAGAATCGAAGGATGAGGATACGAGGCTCGATTATATACATAGACACTTCGATTGGTCGTCGTGTGCAGGGTTATGAAAGAGTGCGATTGCGTCGCTCGCGAGGGGAGTCAACGACGTCGTCGACGACAGCTTTAGCTCGTGAACGATCGAGCTTATAGCTCTGACGCAAAGCACTGTCGATTGCGTAAACGCGACTGACGATCCGGCAGTTAGGTGCGACGAGGAGCTTAGGCTTCGAGTACCGGGTAAATTGAAGTTGGTTATATATACATATATGCGTTGTAGCTCATCCACGAATTTTGTTGCAGTCTTCTTTCGATTTCTAGAAGAATTCGATTTCGAACTGAGAGGCTGTATTAGCTAATTTTACGAAAGTTTTTTAGTGCTCGCCATTACTTATTCCAAGTGCCGTTCTAAATTTTATAGCACAAATTGCCAATTGTGTAAGAATATTTCATTTTAACCTATATATTTGTATATTGCTTTTGAATTTTTTATATATTTCAGTATTTGTATTCGATACCAAAATTAAAATGAACATCAAATATATTATTTGTTTTGGATATAACGGAAAGGAGGAACCTGACATTTTTGTAATGAAAAAAGTAAACGTATTAAATCTATGCCATTGTTTCAGCGCCAAAAAAATTGAATTAAAAAAAAAGCGACCCCCTGGCGCCAAAGTGGAATAAATAGTAATAAAAAAAACGATTAAAACCGATGTCTTACGGTACGTGGCACTATCTACTTGTTGTATAATTTACTTAACGAAAAATTCAATTTCTATTTTCTCCATGCTTACATCGGTTAAGAAAGTTAATTATTTTTTAAATTAAATATTAAAAAAAAAAGATAATTAAATTACGGGTATTAAGAAATTCTTACTGGTTAAGATTGTCCATCATTTTGTAGTCTCCACCTGAAGTGTTGATTTTAGGTATGATACCAGGCCGCAATTTATTCATCAACATACAGAGGATAACACCGTCCCTCAAGGCATCTTCGTAGCTTACACCTGAAAAATATAAGATATTTCTTCTTAAAATGTTAATGGCTTTCATCTTGACTGAAAAAGATCAGTAATATTTTTTATCATAAGTATAAACCATTACATAATAGCATAAGTATATTTATAGCATATACAACTTGTTATTTCCGGAATATTATTTTACTATTACCTTATTAATGATAATATTTACATAAGCGTTTTATTTATTTTTCTTCGTAACAAGATAAATATTTTAGCTGTAATCCTGAAATACATCGCTTAAATTATTAAAATCTAATCTATATAAACCGCTGTAAATAAGCCGACGAGTTCAAAAAGAAGGAGCGATCCAACGCGGTATAAAGAAAAAGACCACCACCCGCAGAACAAATAAGTAAAAACGACGGCATAAAAGGCAGGCGCGCACCCTCCTTACAACTCCTGCTGCTCTTTCCGCATCACCAGCCCACGGTCAGCTCATGCAAATCCATTTCCAACCCCCGTCCAATCCCTCATCAGCGCGCAATTCCATCCTATGCTGGAGCTGTTTCCAACCCTCGCAAACTCCGCCCCCAATCAACCCCTCGCTCTTTACACTTCCACTCGCACTATTTCTTTTTTCCAAGCTCAGCGGCACGTTTTTTTATACAAATATATTCGCTGTGGGCGAGTACTTGGAAAGGATAGAAAAAAAAAAAGACTTCGATAGTGTCCATTGGTTGAGAAATATAAGGGTAGAAAATTACGTGAAATACTGATATTTTTCTTATGAATGCCAGCTGTATATATAGATGTCGCCAAGCATCGTGCAGATATGGTGCAAACACACGTGCTGCGCACGCACATCAGCCCATGGCCAAACATGCACACGTAACATCAACACGCGATGGGCGCTACGTTTCCAGCCAGCAACAGAGCAGCAGAACTCATCGCCGAGTATTCGCGTATATATAGCATAAAGCAGTGATGAAAAGGG
The DNA here is from genome assembly GCA_900490015.1 of Megastigmus stigmatizans. Taxonomy (NCBI): domain Eukaryota; kingdom Metazoa; phylum Arthropoda; class Insecta; order Hymenoptera; family Megastigmidae; genus Megastigmus; species Megastigmus stigmatizans. The sequence goes on along the minus strand of UELV01177983.1, from coordinate 17,327 downwards.
AGAGTGAGAGAAAGAGAGTGAGAGAGAGAGAGAAAGGCTGCAGGAACGACCAGCAATCGCTTATGGAGCCCCGCTATGCCAAGAGGCTCGCCAAGGGGGCACCGCATTTTTTATCCGTCTCCCAAAGGATTTGGGACGCGCAGCCGTTTCCTTCTTTCAATGTCTCTCTCTCCCTCTCAGTTCCTCCATCCCACATTCCTTCCCTCGCCGTCCTTTCACATCGTCTCCCCCGATATATTAAGACCGAGAAAAAGAAGGATATTCATAGTGTATACAATTCGAGCGTATATCTACTTGTGCGCGTGGGGGATACAGACGCCGTACAAACTTGGCCTGCTTTTCACTTTCACGGTTTCGAAGATCAAGAGGATGGGAGGAGGTGGAGGATACAAGACATCTATCCAAGACACATCGGGTCTAGACGCCATGCGGAAGACGAAGCGCATCTCGAGCTGCCAGGCAGTCAGCAATGCTCAGGAGTTGTGTCGGCTATTGTGAGAAGGGGGAGAAGCGTGCAGGAGAAGGAGGAAACGGCAAATCCCCCCGCGACGGATGACTCCAACCCCCCCCCCCCCAACCAGTTCATGAGTTTTTTTTTCGCGAATGCTCTCTCCGCAACCGCGCGCGCGTCTGTGTCCGTGTGACTGTATACATATGCGTGTACAAAGGCTCAGTCGGAAGGGACGGAACGCTGCACACACACACACACACATCCACATACACGAGCCATCGATGCATATCCAGAATCGGCACGAAGCCACCGCCGGGGGTTTGTGTGCGAGAGGCAGCAATAGCAGCAGCAACAGCATCAACTCCCACTCACGTATCGGTGCGGGGATTGTGTGTTTGTGTATCGAGTTTCCTCGCCCCCGCGTATACACGCGCGTTTCGAGCTTTTGATTTGTCTTCTTTTTAATCGGCCTGGCTTGGATATATACTGTTGCCGTTATGTGCCGCATTGCGCAGGTGCTGCTGCTGCTGCTGCGGCAGCGACCGACCGACTCTGACCAATCTCCCCTCACTCCCCCACCTACTCCTCCTCCTCCTCCTCTTCCCCCATGTCGCATTATGTATTGATGGCTTTTGTGGAGCGGAATGACGGGACGGACACTGGATATGCGATTTCCGAACATCAGGCGCCTATGCGGCCAGACACTGTCATCGTGTGAAACGAGTTGAAATTTTATTTGATTTTTTGTGTCGAGGAGTTTGGGATGGCGATTAGAGGCGGATATGTGTATAGATGGGGGAAAGTGAAGGGATTCTGATTTTTTTGTTGGCTGCGATGCGACGAAGGATTGAATGTGGATCGGATTAAAGTTGGAATGCAACGCAAAATGTATGGTTGATTAAAAGCAATCCACTAAAAGTATCATTCAGAATTCACGGGAAGAAGTTATTCAAAATTAAAATATATTTAAATGATGTATAGTATAATTAAGAAATTATAAATTGCTTGTTGCACTCCAACGATGCAATTTAACAGTTTGGGAAAGTGTTTTTTGTTGAGATGAGAAGTGAAGTTGGCTTCTGTTATTATTGACAACAAAGAGAAAGTATTGCTGCCAGAAATTGAATTTAACAGTTTGGGAAATACCACTTAGTACAACTTATTTACAACATTCGTTTTTTGATAAATTGTTATAGTATTGAAAAAATTTAAATTTCAATACTGTAATAATATAAATAAATGGTTGATAGCGAATACAAAAAAGAGAATGCGAATTTGGAGAAATAAATTAGGATAGGAGGCATACAGTAATCTAATTAATTGTAAAAAGCATACTTTATTTTATAAAAGATTTATAAATTACAGTTTAGCTTCCGCAGATGTAAGCAGAAACGTAAGGTATTATAGAGTATGTGGATAAACGATATTTTGAAATGTATTTATTTATGTATTTATGTAAACCAAGTCCGATTCTGGGCCACAAAGGTTGAAAGAAAGTCTAATCTAAATAAATGGTTGATATTTTCAGTTATAATATAATTAGTATTTTATTATTGACTTTTATTACTCAAAATGTTGAAATAAAAGTTAAAAAAAAAATTAAGTTTTCATCAAATAAAACTGTGTAACTGTTTCTATCATAAATCGAACAATAACTTAAAATGGTTAAAAATATTCAGTTAAATATGTGTGTGTACTAAAATTAAATTTTTGTCTAAACGACTCAAACCTTAACAGTATAACGTCATTTAAAAAAATTCCTTATTATTCACAGTCTACTTTTTAGAATTGACAAAAAAAAAATATATTCGAATGTTTAAAACTAAGTCTATTTATGAGTCTCAATATTGAAAATCATAAATCAAATGTTTTATCCTTAAGCAATAAATTTCAAAATCACTACTCCATTAATCATTATAATTAAAAGCAACCAAATTCTTCGGTTCTTAAGTCGAAGCGAGGGATACAAGCATATCGAAATACACAAGCAGATCCTCGGGGCAAAGGATCGTATCAGAAGCACAAGAAGGACCTCGAAAGAGCTCCTTGCACGATGCGCAACTAATCCAATGTGGCGGATTTTTGGCAACCGTAACAGGCGTCGAGCTACTCGACCAACTAACATCCTGATCCTGCAAGGACGCAACATCACGTGGTTTTGGCCTGTTAGTATACCACTTGGCCGCCGCCGTTGTGTTGTCGCGTCACGTTGCCGGCTCGGTTCTTACTCGGGATGCCGCTGCGCTATCTCTGCTCGCCTGGTAAAAAACTGGTCGCGCGCCTGGATTCTCGATTGATGAGCCATCGACAGCCGATTGAAACATAACCTCGAGTCTCAATTTCTTCCTCTTCCCCTTTCTACCTTGCATTAAATTTTGGCGTCAATAAAGCGATTGCAATTTCTTACATCCAAACTGTTGACTATCCACCTATATGGGAATCCCGTAGATACGCGTGATTTTTTTCTCCGCTACTTTTGGTCGTTTAGCTTGGGTAAAAAGGATGCGGAGTATAGGCGGAAATAGACGAGTAGTGGGACTAGTTCAGCATGAAATAATATATATAGTAATTTTGTGTAACTATTCTACGCTTAGGAGACTAGAAAGGGTAACGCATAGATAAGCTTTCGGACGCACTATCGATTGTGTTCGGTCAATATATACAAAGCCCGCGTATCGCATAGCCAAATAAAAACGCGGGAATTCTCTATACATACAGTATAGCAGTACTTGTATAGGTATACCAGCATAAGTTTGACGCAGCTACGACGAAAGGACGAAACTTTGTATGTTATTAGTATCTCGACGAATTCGTGGAATAAGTATATATATAGGCTCGATCTCGGAATATGTATTTTCTGCATTCATCGGTGATTCTTTGTTGATACAGAAATACCCGCGAAGAGACGAACTTATCCCTAGGGACTCCCCCAGTCTCCTCACTTATCAGGATCCCACGCCGGCATTGGAACTGAACTCACGGCCTATGTTCTTTCTCTCTCTCTCTCTGTCTCTCTCACCCATACATTGAGCGCGAGCACTTCAAAGCGGCGAAACAAGCGACCACAGTGGGGGTAAGGCTTTCAAAATTTTAGAAAAATTCCATTGTGATCTGGAAAAGTGTTTGGCTCGATTATCAGGCGAATAGAAGTATCGTTCTCTTTCTGTTTCTCTCTCTGTCTCTCTCTTCCCTCTCTCTCTCTCTCTCTCTTTCGCTCCGTGTCTATGTATATACAGCATGTATACCTACATCGTCCGCGCGGGGAGCCGTGAATTAGTGGATCGACGAGTATATCCGCGCGTTCTGTTCGCCCGTTGCCAGCAGCGACTCACCTTTTTTAAACGTCTATCCAGCGATTAGCAAAAGCAGCAGCAGCAGCAGCAGCAACAGCAACGCTATTTCTCTCTTTGCCTGCTGTTCTGCACCCAAACGCGATTCGTTCGCGCGACAAATAGCGAATACTTTAGAGAGACAGACGAGGAGGGCAGGATGCTGCTGACCGCACACGAATATGGAGGGGATGGAATATTCGCCGACGAGTTTGATGTGTCCCTGATAGTTTGGGGCCTCTGTGAGATGTCGTAAACGCAAAGAGGTGACAGGAAATCGATGGACCTTCTTCGCAGATTCCTCCGCTCGCTCCTCGGATACCTCGTCTTTGCGCCTCACCCCCTCCCCCCGTCGGGTCACCCGCAACGTTTTTTTCCCGACGTTAATTCTTTTCCTTATTCTTTAAGGCCGCGCGCGCGGTCAAGAGAAGAACGGGAGTTCGAACTCGTATTGGCCTCCGTCGATTCCGTCGTTTATTATACATATATATATAAACGGCATCGATGAGCGCGCGCCGCAGCAGCGAACAGCGGATGATAGAGAGAGTTCGATTCATATTCGAGAGAGAAAAAAGTCAGTTTTTCTTTCTCGAACACGATCGGGTTTATATGCTAGCCGGATATTTTTCAGACGTCGAACGTATCGCGCTGGGTCCTAGCTCGCGCGACAATGCCAATTATCGAATCCATATACGCGGGTATATAGCTATAGTTGTTTTTTTTTGTTGCATTTTTTCCTGCCTCTCGAATGCATCGCGTGTACATTATAGATTTCGGGCTAAATAACGGTGAAATGTATGAAAGGGAGGCCAGGATAACATAGGCAACTCGGGGTGAATCTCGCTATATCGGCGTGGGTGGAGTGAGTGGTTGGGTGGGTTTCGGTATCGATTAAACGTCACTCGCCCATCATAAAGACGTCAAAGGCAAGATTTTCACCAGGACAACATCCTGCGCGCGAATTTACGACCGCTCGAGGAGAGCGAGAGCAACAGGTCCCGCGGGAACAGCTATATACTACTATCCCGCCCCTGCCCGACTCCCGACGCGATTTGTTCGGACGCTGCTTCTCGCCTACCCCCGCTCCACGAGTCCCGCCTCTGACTCTCTTTCAATTTACCTACTGCGCATGACGATTTGGAGCTAGGATAAAACAACAATCAGGCAGTGTTTTGTGAACTTGTTTTTTTCAGTTTGTCGTCCATATTTTACCGGAGTATTCGTATAAACTATGAAATTTACTCGCTAACTGAAGGAAAATTATTAGAAGGGCCTATTGCAGTAATAATTAGTATAATTCTGGAAACAAATATTAGTTACGTGCTTTAGGATGTTACGAGCTTTTATAACGTTCTCCTCGTTTAATAAGCCTTGTTTGAAATTATAATAAATCACCACGTTATTAAATCCAGCGAATACACACGATTTTTAAGAGTAACCTTTGATTATAAGTTGTCTTTTACCACACATATTAACAAATTACAAAACAAGTGTTATAAATCCCTAAACATTATTTAGTATCTACAAGGTGGGGTGCAGATCCCTTAACACTTATGTCGACTTATATTAGCCTCATTCGCAGCTCTATTGATTATGCTTGCTATATATACTTTCCGACCCGAAAAGACATCATGCATAAAATTGAACAAATTCAATTCTCAGCTATACGACTCGCACTAGGATTCCGTAAGACTACGCCGACCAACATTCTCTCAGCGGAGTCTAAACTACCTCTGATCTCTGAAAGAACTAAATTTCTTTGTCATTCGTATCTCACCAGAGTATTTTCAAACGAAAACTTATCTAGTTACAAGGTTGTTTCGAAATATCTTAAGAACTCAAAAAAATATAAGAACAAACGTAAAAGGCTTCTTGAGCGCTGCATTGTCAATCTCACAGACACAATTCCGCAACTATTCAAAACACAAAAATACAATTTATATCTACACAACTATGAGACCCTTATTAGTACAATTCCCTTCACTAACTCACGTGAACGTACGAATAATGGTACACCGAACTCTTCTTCAAATTTAAATACAATTATTGAAAATAACAACAGATTAGCAATCTTTACAGATGGAAGTAAAAGCCTCAATTCTCTCTGTGGGAACTGCATGTATCTGCCCTTTCCTAAACAAAACCATTACACGGTCTCTCCCAAAAAGCACCTCAATTTTCACTGCAGAATGTATCGCACTGAATGATGCCTTAGAAATTTCGCTTAAAAAGCTCAGTGCAGCAAATTTAATTTATACTGACTCATTGAGTGCTTTACAGTGTTTACAAAATACGAAAATCAGTGTAAAATTGAACCCTTACATACTTAATATTAAAAAGAAATATCTAGAGTTTGAAAGTCAGAAATCAAACACCGGTTCTATTCACCTTATCTGGATACCATCCCACACTGGAATTCTAGAAAATGATAGAGCCGACCAATTAGCTAAAACTGCAAGTCTTTTGAACTCAACAGAAGTTTCAATTCCCTACACTGATTTTCCATAAAATTTTAAAAAACTTATGAGATTGAACACAGCCCATATAATTGAAGAAGAAGGTGTTACGAAGGCAAAAATTTACTTTCAAAACTTTTATTCTAAACAGCCTAAACCTTGGTTTCACAACAAAAATATTTCGCGAGAACTCATTGTTACAATAAACCGATGTATATCAAGCCATTACAGCCTACTAGCATCCCTTGCTCGAATAAACGTTGTCAGTGACCCCCTATGCCAATGCGGCACCGAAGCCCAAGACCTCGACCACATATTGTGGCGATGTCCCGTATACCAAACGCAAAGGTCAAAATTATTATTCCAATTATACAAACTTAAAATAATTTTTCCGTTAAATATTACTGTATTATTGGTAAAACCACATGTAACTGCGTGCGGACACATACTGTCATTTTTCCAACAATGTAATGTTAAGGTTTGAATGTTGTACCATTATTTACCTCATTTGTATTTTTCTATGTATTTTGTATAGCAATTAAAATCTCTACTTAGAGATTTTAAAGCTTTAAATAAAAAAAATAAAAAAATTAAAAAAAAGCCTTGTTTTTCGATATTTTCTAGTTACGGTATATTTTCAGAATGAATAACTAATTATTATCATAAAAGAGGATGCCCGATTTTCCTTCAACAAAATTATATTTGGGATCTACAAAGCTTGTACTTATCGTTTAGTGTATGGTAATACTTTTGAATGAGTACCTTGTGCTTATGCAAGTAGAAACAGACGAATACGACAAGACATCGATTTTTAATCAATTATTTTTCGAAATTTCCTACAAGTGAGAGGCTTAATTTTTTGCTTCATCAGAAAGAAGGCTTTGTATCGGAGCTAAAAAAAAATTTCAAAAATTCTTAACAACATTTTTTAAATCTTTTGGAATAAAAATTGAGTAGTTTTCAGAAAACTTTTTTTCGTGACTGTGTGTGTGTGTGTTTTAGCGATGTGTACCTCTGTATCTCGAGAACGCATGTGCCGATTTCAAAGTATAAACATTTATTTTACTCGTTTTTTTTTTGATGCATGATGGTTGAAAGATAAATTTTAAGATCCATTGATGCTCTTTTCTTTTATTTCAGAAAATTACTTTTTGATTTTTAGTTTTTTTACTTTTTTTGTTGAGGGAAGTTTAATGTTTAATAAACTTATAATATACGTTTAAAAGAGCATTAAATTACCTACAACTTGACGTATTATTTTTTTAAATTGCTTGCGTAGTTCTTTTGCCATATCGAAAAATGTCATTTGACAATCGGTTTTCTATCAGTTTCTATAACGAGTGTAAACCTGCACAAATCTTTTCAAAATTTTTTTCAAATATTTCTAATTTATTAATGAATTGATGGAATTTGATGTTTAATATCTCATTTTATTTTTATACTCAAATATTTTTAAAACATAATTTATTGAATTATGGTTTTTAAATATTTGGTGAATGAAATTTGTTTAAAAATTTTAGGTTATGTTATAATCAAAATTTGACTTGAAGCATCTCATAATAAGATTGATTATATAAATAAACACAGTCTTCTTGAATACCAAAAGAAATTTTATGAAAGAAATCTTGTTTTTCTCTAGTAAAAAAAATTTTTCTGAATTTCTTATATAATTTTTGAAATATTTTTAAATAGTTAAATTACTTACTTTATTTATAAATTATACAATAAACGTATATTAGACCAAAACATTAAATTAGAGGAAGTTAAGTGCCAATGAATTCCTTCTAAACTCGGTCGTTTATTCCAATATGGACATCCTTTTTCGTATAAATATTTTCTATAGGTAAACCATTAGTGGATCATGAAGGTGTATTTTTGTACGCCATGTAAGTCTACCGTAAGCACAATAAAGTAATACCATTTTTTTCATTTCAAAATACCAAACTAATATTTGATTTTAATTGAGAAAAATCTTTCGTTGCGAACAAAATTACTTATGAATGTGTACATGTATTTTGTGTTGCACAGTGAACCAAGACATCAAAGATATCAAAGCAAAAAAAAACATGATTTTTAAAAATTTAGCAAGAGGTAAACGCTTAGCCAACACAGATCAATATACGATTAGCCATATATATATATATATATATATACATCGCGAACAAAGCATGCGCGCAATAAAGCATAGTATGTATATGTATACGCGTTGTCGGCACAGCGCGCACGAGCACAACGTTGTGGCGGGAGTCGTGACACCTGTTGCGCCAACTCGTAAATCTGCCTCGGGGCTGTAATCCTGGTAGGCTTGTCTCGGGGTGACGTCATTGACGAACTTTTGACAGGTCCTCATCCTCCAGTCCCGCGAGATATCAGCGATTGCTCAACAGCTAATGCGTCGCTTGGCTGTCGAAAGGCCGAGACATTTTTCGCGATACATCCCATCCTCTCTTTCCATGTCACCTACCCGAGAATATAAGAAGTTCCGAACCGATCGATGGAATATGGACGTGTGCGCGAATGTGCGGCTGTGCCAGTGGGTGGGTGTGGGTATGTGTGTGTACGCGTGGGTGTGTGGAAAGCGGCATATAATGCAGTCATAAATTCAGCTACCGCCCGGTCCTTGCTTCCCTAATACCGTCGAGGTTCCGTGACGGCGCCTGACGAGTCGCAGCTGCAGCTTTTCGAGTGCACTACAGAGGACACGAAAATGGCGGTGCTTCATATGACGCCTAGGTGTGGCCGAATTGTGCGACTACTTTTTTTCATTGATCATGATTGTGCAGTTTGCGTTGACTGGATGTTATGGTTTCATTCTCTTCTAATCTCATTATGTATGCAAATAAAATTAATTAAACCTCTTATCAACAATACTTTGAGAAGCTGCTTTTGAATTTGAGTATTCTGATATTAACATAATTCTTGTTGATTATAAAATAGGTAGCTTTTATACTACTCTACTAATCAATAATAAAACTATGTAACGATTTACATTCTTACCTAAATAATTGTAAGATTAAACTATATATCATATGAATATAGAAGAAATGATGCGTTAAAAAAGAAAAAAAGAATTTTTTCAAACGCTTTATATCATATACCTTCATGTACAATTTTGTAGCAAAATAATGTCAAAAGAGTTTAAAATTGCGTATAAATTAAAAGAAGATAGCTTTTATTTCAAAATCTATAGACGATTGCACTGCACAACTGAATAACGGTTCTGTCTTTTACTCATACATAATATTGGATATTAAATAAAGATAAAAACTGCTCCAAAAGTAATTGATATTTATTTTAAGTAAAACGCAAATAAATGATTCTCATTATTAATGTTTATTAGTAGACGCATAGTAATTCATATTCGAGAAAATTAATCACAACTCCATATCAGTAACAATGTTGCAATTTTTTATTCTGAAACGTAACGATAAGAAAGCTATTCTGTACTCAAAAGCTTCCATTTTTCTTCAACTATTACATAAGCCTTTGAATTTATCTATTGTGAATTATCCCTGCCCGCAGAGTCCTTCATCTAATTAGTACAATTATCCTATCTCCTTACGAAACAACCCCTTCGTGCAAGAAAAACAATAAACCGAAACCCCTCATCCAATCCATCATCTCAAATTCCACTTGAAAAAGTCAACAAAGACTCGCACGTCTCATCGATCGTCCGAGGTACAATTCCTAATGTAGAAGCCGCGGCAGAGCTGTGTGCGCAGCCGCGAGGGTCAGGGTTTCTTCCCCACCGGTTGTATCGAGTAGTAGTGCGCGCGCCAGCCGCTGCACACCCTCCATAAATCCCTCAAACGTCTGCTGGTTCCCTGGTGCACCAGGGCGTCTGGCGCCGTCGTGACAGACAGATGAGTGACGTTTGGCGAGGCACACAGTCCAACACCGAAGAGTCCATCAACCCCCTCAACGTCACACACCTGTCGTCTTCGGACAGACACGTCAACTCGCCCGTCCCCATCTTCGTCGTCGTCGTCGTCATCGTCGTTGAAGAACGAACGGTAGACAGCCAGGCGCCAGTATACATCCACGTACGTGTGTATACGTGCAAGGGTCGTAGATCAGGGTGGTCGTGTGGTAGACCTAGCGGGGGGTCATGTGACCCTGTTCCCGGGGCGTCCCCGCGACGTCGCATGATGAACGGATGACGGCAAATCGATGATGCCGAGACTACGAATGCAACGTCGCCGACACGTGCCAGACTGGGATGCACTCGCTGCTGGAGGATAGTGTCTTTGACCTGCGGGTCATCTACGATGGAATATCGACCAGATGTGATCGGTTGATGGTATACCAGGCGATGGACGAACGGACTCCCTGGAAAGACTGTCTGGTCCTTGGCATCGGTGCCGCTGCTGTTGCTACAGTTCAAAATTAGATTTCGACCCATCTAAATATAGACGGCCGTCTCTGAAAGGTCTGACGAGGTAAATATAGCGTGATGGGCTCGACGAGTGATTTGAGAGAGAAACGGCGAGCATAGAGCGAGTGGAGCTCGCGATCGCTGGATTCCAATTGGCCCTGACCAGTTTTAGAAGACGTAAAAAGCTCTGCTTTACTATCACATTGATTTTCCGTTCATACTAAGCTTTTCTCTTAGGCGAGTAAAAGCGGTCAAGATCACTGGAAGCTACGATCGTAATCGTTGGTCACCGCATCGAATCTACCAGCGTTAGGTAGAGAGAGAGAGAGAGAGAGAGAGAGAGAGCGTAAGCCCGGCAGTACCGCTGGTCGAGCTTCCGACACGGAGGGAGCTTTAGTCGAGCAGCGCTACGCGAAGGCCGAGCTTCACACTACTTGCCATTCGCCGTTCGTCGGGTAAGGATCGTGCCTGGCATGCCTCGCAAGCTTCCAGGATCCGGCTCACATGCTCGGCGAGCTTTCCCATTGTCGCAAGTTTCGAGCTTTCCACCTCTCTACCTGCTCTGTACATTTATGATGGTCGGAAGTTTGGAATTTTTCACGTTTATCGCAAGCCCGCGGGGGATGTAGGGCCAACCGCAAGCTCGACTATAGTTGAAGAGCAACGGAATAAAGTTGAGTTTAAAACGGGCCAGTAAGATCAAAAGCCCCGGTTATCCGGATTGCAGACGAGTCCGGCTGGTCTCTGGCGCTCGAGAGCTTGCGCGCCGTTCGGTTTTTCACGCCCGCGCCACGTGGGGTGGAACGCAGGCGAGTATAGCGCGAGAGTGTCTCTATCCCCCTCTCTCACGCTCTATGTGAGCGCCTAGACGAGGGGGCACCCAAGACGCTTCCTAGTCGCGGGAACAGGCTAGCAGAAGCCGTGGGCGGAGTGCACGTCCAACCTCCGCCACCCCCTTTCCTCCCCCGCGCACTTTTTTTTTATTATTTTCTTCTAGTCGCTGCCTCATACTGTCTCTCTCTCTCTCTCTCTCTGTGTGTTTGTGTGTGCGCGTGTGTATGTGTGTATTGGGTGTGTGAGAGCGCTGCTGCACCGCGAGAGCTCGACCCCTCTCGAGAGCTTTTCCACCTCTTTTTCCCGATAACCTGCCGGGCTGTGGGTATAGCTATACGGTGCTTCATTTTTATGAGGCATTAGTGTGTGGATACTGGAAATCAGCGTTAAAAATCCGCCGTGCAAATTCATTGAAATATGATAAATTTATTAAAAATATTTTAAATTGAGGAATTTAGAATTTTCCACTGTTTCAATGCATCGCCTTAACGAGATGCTTCTATATATAGTAATAGACACATTGGTGTGGCCTCCTCATTCGCTGGTACAACAAAGTTGAAAATCTCAGGGACAAGTTGAGAGTCGTGTACAGTAAAGTAGGCGTCGGGTGGACCAAGTGGAAAATGGATGAGTGCCGGTAAGGTGCCGGTGTGGCTCTCGACAGGTGTGCCCTCGATCCAGGAAGACCAGGCGCTTACTTCGCAGCGAGAGCTTTTCCGACGTCGTCGGCCGCGCCGGCATGGAGATCCCTCCTCCCTCCTCCCGGTTGGCTTAAGCGTCGACAACCCCTCTACTATAGAATTGCGACGTAAACCCAGTCAAAGTGGGGATTGGCGAGTAGAGCCACGCGAGAAGAGGGAGAAATCGAGCTAAATGAAAAGTGGGGGTGGCTCGGATTGTTTGGCCACCTCCATCGCGTCCTCAACGACACCAGGCTGACAGTCCGAAGGTGGAGGCTCGATTTCATATACATATATGTATCTGTGGAGACTTGGCGGTAAAAAGCTCAGGGATCCGTCTTGGCTTGGTGGGGAGCTTTTCTTGATAGTCGCGAAGTGAGCAACGCAAGCTCGTCCTTGCCACTTGAACGTGAAAAGCGCGACGATGCATCTCTTTCGGTGTCTGTCAGTAGTACGCGCCAGTTTCGTCTGCCCAGTTTGTATTGCTTTGATTCTCGAGTTCTCTTTCTGTTGTCGCGTGACTACTGCACTATTTTACTTTTAAGATGAATTACTTTTGCTTCTTTGTTATGCAGTGTTATTTGATCGAGGAGAAGATTTAAGTATTTTCTACATATATGTTAAATGGTCTTTTTCACGCTTACTCAACACTTTTTTATTTTTTTTTTCTATTGTTTATAATCTTAATTTTATTCATAATTTAATTTGGGACGAGCAACTTATAATGCCTCCTACAGTAAGTTTTATTCCCTTAAACATTAACTTTTAAAAAACTTAGAAATTTTTTGCAAGTAAATTAATAAGAATTTTTCATGACTGCTATTTTGTGTAAAATGAGTAGCTCATTTACCTACAAAATCAATATAAATGATTGAATTGATAGCGTACAGATTTATACATGTGCTTTTTAAATTAACTCTAAACACATTTTTATTTTGATACTCTACCCGAAAATGCCTCTACATATTTGAAAAAACTCGAAACTGAAAGAAAATAAAAAAAAAACTAAATGTATCCAAAGAGAAAGTATCAGCTCCAGATATCTCGCTTTCAAAGTCAACACGAATAAAACGCCACGTAGTCATCATTTGAATTCAAACAGAGAAGTGGATCGCGCGCATGGGGATGAAGTGCTCGAGCTACGCCACATGGAATAACAAGCGACATTTAAAAAGTAGAACGATTGCGTCGATGCTCGGCGTATTTCCCTCATCAGGGTTGCATGTTCGCCACGGGGGGTTGTGTTTCGACAACCCCAGACAGACTGGCGCTAGTCCCCCCAAGTCACGTGGCGCGCGCCAACAGCTGTCGCACGAGGGGTGGCTATCGCTCGTCGTGACGTAGCTAAGCGCGCCATTTGCCAGGGCAGCAAAACTTTGAGGAGCGCTTCCGAGCATTCGACGACGTCGCGACGGCCCCAACCTCGACGTCGGTTATCTTTACCAGATGAATTTTGTTCTTAGATGTATAATTCAAGATCGAACCATGCATCTTCGTTTCCTCTTCGTAATTTAGCCTTCATAGCTGGAACGTTTAAGCAGACGTAGAATGGAAGAGAATGTAAGGCTTTAAGGGGGTGAAGATAACGGTAAGATCATCTAGTCATCTGACGGAGCGAGGCTGACCGCGACGTCGATTACTGACCTACCGAAGAAATTTAACCTTTCCGACGTCACGCGCCCCGACGTCGGGATCCGGCCAGTATGTGAGCAGCAGAGGGAACCGACGACGCCTGATATAGATTCTCCCCCTCGCCCCCTCGCTCCATATCCCGACTCACACTCTCCACCGACTATCCATTTATAGAACGCACGCGCGCGACGCGGGGGTGGCGATGTTGAAAAACGCTTGCGGACCTCCGCTACCTTCGTCGATCAGGAATCTATGGTTCACGCTGCGGTTTTTTCCGGGTCGCTAATGCTTGCGCGAGCTTGCGGACACCGCTTTCTCTCTTAAAACGAATCATAAAAGCTTTGAAACATTTTACTTATACAATGTATTTTTGATCATTCGTGGGCTTTAAATGTTTCGCTGTTTGATAGATGAACTACGTTGTTTGTATTATTGGATGGATATTATCACTCTTGAAAAGTTCAAATTAATGTGCAGAGTGTGAAGCGAACAAAACTATCTTTTAATATTATCAACAATTCAAAAAAATTATTATTTAAAAAGAATCATCGAAACATGTACAATGTATAAAAAAGAAACTGATTGGATAATAAAGAGTATTTCTACGTGTAATACGACATTTGAAATTATAAAATGCACTAACTGAAATTATTAATAAATATGACAAGCAATGTTTTATATATTATGTATCCATTACATACGGAGAAATGTGAATCATTAACTTTATGAATACTTTCTTTCAAAAACACAGAAGTCACAGATAATTTAAGAATAAAAATACATTCACGAGAAAAACTTGGTTCTATACTAGCTGTTTTTCATTTTGGAAACCTTCTATCCCCTCTTTTACATCTTTCGCTATTTTCAGTAAACTAATCCTCTCTATATGTACCACAAATTACTTCCTATACAGGAACTTTGTGCTGTAGTTCAAATCATTTAAATTAAGTTTGTCTTCACAAAATATTAAATGTTGTAACTGATTTTCAATCAAATATATTGAACAAGTCATTAACTTTATTAATTGATAACCACATATTATAGCGCAAATATACTCTTTGGCTAAATCGACTATACATCGATAATAGAAAATTATATTTAGACCAGCCCAGCCGTTTTCCAAGCACACAATTATAATGCAAGCATGACGCGGGGGTGCGATTTATATTTCCCCAAATGCGGAAGAGAAAAATTTGAACTTGCAACCCTGCGCTGCCTCCGACAACCAGGAATTCATGCAACTAACGAAACATTTCCGATCTGTGGGGGTGCAACAGTTGTTGAACGAGGGTTGCTTCGTGGTGGATCGATACGTGATAGTCGGTAGGACAGGCAAGTTTGGTAGGCATAGCAGATGGGCTGAACGAGAATATGACTTACCGGGTGGGAACCTGCTTCCGATCACCGTCTCTATCCATTGCTGAGCCTCTGCTTCCTGCTCTGGCTCACGCTTTCCTGCAACCTGAAGCATAAAGAATGTTTTTTTTGTGAGATAAAAAATTAATGAAATTTGATGACTTAATGTTTTCTAATAATGAAAACCAAATCTACATTGGGTTTCTGTATTTCCACGTGTTTATTAAATCTTATTGAAACATTGGCAATTTAGAATTTTATTATTAATAAGAAAAACACTGTTCAACAAGAAACATGATCATTTAAGGTAATTCTTGCTCTACTGTATTAGTCAAAACAAAACTTTATAATAAATAACTAAAAATATGACTTTTTTGTATTATAAATCAAAATATTAAAAAAGATGAATTTTAGTTATTATGTTATTTAATAAAATTAAAAAATAAACACTTTCTATAAAGATTATACTCTCGTGCGATTTAACCGAACGTACAGATAAACCAGAAAATGTATTCTTATGCAATTTGACAAATACTTTTGTAATCTAAGCATTCCTCAATATACTTGTTAAATACATGTTAAAAGAAAATGTGTATAAAGTTGCACAAATATCGATAAATATTTAATTAAATATTATTATTATTACTTTATCAAACGTTACAATATATAAGTTATAATAAATAAATGTTTACCACGTTCATCAAAATATCATGGATTCAGCTATTAACTAATGTTTACAATGAGATAATGTGAAAAAATAGAAGTTTTAAAAAGGCTCCTAAGGCCATCACTAGGTCATCATAACATTTTGGACCTCGCGCTTATATAAAAAATCATCTAGCTAAAATAACTACGCAGCGGGATATAGACGCCTCGTGTCATCCAAATTACTAAATGACGGCAAGTTACATTGGTTTTATTGTCATTATTTATACATCGGACATTAAACCACTTTGCTTCAGAATGTTTACATTTTTGAAATCTATTTCTTACTTTGAAAACGATAAAAACTGTTCACAATTTTAAGTGATGAAGAAATATGATTGACCACGAATTAATATTATTAACACTTTTAAATTTATATTAAGTTCACATTTTTTTAAATGTATCAGTGCAGGAAATTGAAATCATTTCCGTTGACTTTTCAACACTTACAATTTTAGTTAATCAGACAGATATTATAAACTTAAAAATCAAAGGTTATGAGTATTTCAGATATTATAAGTAACACTGCGGAGAAAAGCTGGTACTGGAAACAAATAAAAAATTCGTCTCGCACGAAATCTATTTTCAGGAAAACCAAATCTGTTTTGTTCAAGAGGACGGGTTTCTCCTCCTTTAAAACCTTCTGGTTCTACTATAAAATAATATGCCCTCTAAATGATGTTTATTTGTTTAGAATAAAAGTATGCTTCAAATAAGAGGTTATCCATTTTTTTCTAACCGATAAATTTTCATTTTCAAATAGACAAATTTTTATTTTAAATAGAAATTAAATTATTTTATATAGTAGGGGAGGATACGCGATAAAGTAAACACCAGTAAGCAGTATATACAATTATACAGGTTATGATACAGAAATATATGGATAGAAAATCTTCTTAATTAAAGAAATTCGTGTTCGTACAGTTAATAATGAATCTATAAATGTGCTTTTGTTTATGTTTACTTAAGTCTATATATATTCAAGATTTACTTAACACTTTCCTTGGCTGAATTTTCTTATAAAAAACGGACCTGACAGTACAGTCTTTTTGCAAGAATTCGGAGAAAGTATTAGTGATGTTATTTTGGAAGATTTTTAAATTAAATTTTAAAGAAATTATTTCATTAATAGATGTTTTTTATTACATTTTTATAAAATCTTTTTCACGATAACTGCTGTAAAGTAAATACGTGCATAGCTGCAATAATACCAGCATCGAGATCAATTTTTAATTCAACCATTTTTTTAATGAATAAGTACTTATCGTATTTTAAAGCCCTAAGTATAATTTTTTTTCAAATAGCAGAAATAACGTATGATAATGAAGAATGACTATTTTATATTTGTTATATACTTATGTTTATATTATATACTATAACATTCTTTATTAAATTAATTGATTAAAATTTTAGAGATTGGATTATAAAAAATTATTAAAATATTAGAGATTTATTCATGTTGGTATGTTGTGAAATTGTTTTATAGAAATATATATATATATATATATA
>UELV01177975.1:0-11828 GCA_900490015.1 Megastigmus stigmatizans | reverse complement strand
CAAGAAAAATTCTGAAAAAATTCTATTATATTCTTTGATGAATTCTAAGCACTTTTTGTTCTTATCATTTTTTTCAAAAAGTTGAAAGTTCATTAGTTAAAGCATCCTAAAGATATTTAGTAACAATTTTCACTTTGGTCGCCATTTTGAATCATGTAGGTAACAAAATTAACTTTCCGAACACGTTTTCTCAAAGATCAGACATTCCCGCCACCATCTAAATTGGTTTCAAGATGATTGCATAACGGAAAGTTGGTAAAAAATCTAATAAAAAAAAATCTTATTTTGTTTCTTATTTTTACTCGCACACATAATAATTACTGTTAATAATAAACAAATTATTTACTCAGCATGAAACACTTCTATATTATGTAACGATCATTAATACAAATGTTTAGTTGCTAACTTAATATTTAAATTATAACAATTAATTTGTTAAAAATTAATAACACTAAATTGATTGATATTGAATAAGGTGAAAATTTAATTTACATTGTTGTAACAACAAGTATTGCTTGTGTAATTTTTATAATGCCAAGTGATTTTAAAAAAAAATGATGATAATTGTTGTAAAAATATTGTTAGTGAACATGAATCAATTATAGTGCTTGTTTTATCACAACGCTAAATTAGAATAATTGAAGATAAGAGAAAACGCAATCTTATATGTATCGATTATAATTTGTTACATTTTGTGTAAATTGTTAATGTAATTTTCGCCGCTCGTATTTGACAATAAAAGGTGAAAAAATGGTTATTAGATTTCACAATTTAAATATTTATTAACTAGTTGCTGACACACATTCATTATTGGTATTGTAGAAACCAACCTCACCCGAGCAAGCGAGTAGCGCCAGTGGCGCACAAGTAAGCGAGCGAGTTCACATGTGAACGCCTCTGCGCAGGCATCATACCAAAACCGAGCCAATGTGCTAAGCACTGTATCTCCAGTCAGTCAGACTAGTTCCGACCATCCTTCGAATAAACCACTTCTGCAGTACAAGTCTTATTTTATTCATTCTCTCCAACTACAACATCTTCGAGAGCCACGCTCCCACATTGGAGACCTCGACGAGAACTTTTCTACAACATCTTCACGGCACGGACTCGGCGGCTTCCAGCAGCACAGCAGCGGCAAGTACTCAGCATTCAGCACGGCAAAGAGGGACACCTTGACGCCATCTTGATTTTGCCGACTTGGCGCGCAGGCCACGCGCTAAGTCTTTCGCTGCAAAACTCTTGCTCTCTTGAGGTTGGAGCCTCGCTTCCTGCGACCACGCCCAACTTCGCCCGGATGCTTACTCGCGGCCCAGCCTCGAACCTCCTTTGAAGCGACGTAGTAGTACACGAGGTAAATACCTTCGCATTATATTTGCAAGGTTTAACATATAATTCGTGACCGCGTGTAAAATCACGTATCATATTTTTGCTCGTGTGTCTCTCGACGTTTTCCAATTAAATTCAGTTTAACACACATAAATTGAGCAAACGGTCACGACGGATTTTTTCTCGCTCAATAAAAAAACAGCAATTTTCACATACAATTGTTTTCGGCCGAACATTCAAGTCGCTTTAAATCAACGGTAGCGGCTAGCTTCCGATTGACTTAGCGTCGCAAAATGGCGACTCAGTATTAACTTTCACGGCTGTTTTTGAGGAGCATCACCGCATTGTCTACCTCATCATTATCTCCTAGCAAGATTTTTATATTATAACGTAGCGTAGTGCGAGGAGTCGGCCTACTGGCGTTTTATTTTTAATCTCTTTAATTTTTTTTTAACTTTTCAGTAAAAGGTTGTTTTAAATATTAACACAACGGGCTCTTTTGTCTTGCATTGTCGGAAGTGTTGTATTCGTCGATTTCTTAGAATCTTTTACGGCACACACAACCGGCAATCAGTGGACGGAGACGCCCGTTGATTCTTAATAACTTTTAGTTTAAATTTGACAACTTTTCAGTAGAGGATTGTTTTAAATGTTAATACAACGGGCTCCTTTGTCTTGCATTGTCGGAAGTGTTGTACTCGTCGATTTCTTAGAATCTTTTACGGCACACACAACCGGCAATCAGAGGACGGAGACACCCGTTGATTTTTAATAACTTTTAGTTTAAATTTAACAACTTTTCAGTAGAGGATTGTTTTAAATGTTAATACAACAGGCTCCTTTGTCTTGCATTGTCGGAAGTGCTGCGCTCGTCGATTTCTTATAATCTTTTACGGCACACACAACCGGCAATCAGCGGGCGGAGACACCCGTTGATTTCTGATAGCTTTTATTTTAAATTTAACAACCTTTCAATAAAAATTTGTTTTAAATGTTAATACAACGGGCTCTTTTGTCTTGGATTGTCGGAAGTGCTGTGCTCGTCGATTTCCTATAATCTTTTACGGTGCACACAAGCGGCAATCAGCGGTCGGAGACACTCGTTAATTTCAATAGCTTTTCAATATAAATTTTTTCTTGCATGATTTTTCAACGCCGGTAGAACCGATTTTAGACTACAATTTTAATATTACTTTAACGTTTCTGAGCTGCATCGAAACATCTTTCGCGCGAAAGTATTACATATATCACGAATATCATTTAATATATTTCGTTGTAGCAATATAATTTTTACATTTTTGACTTATATTTATTATATATATCTTTCTTTAATAAAGAGGAGATTTTTCGTCTCATTTTTCTGTGGCATAGTCATTTCTTCAATGAGAAAGTCTCTCATTATTAATTCGTGGTGTGCGGGAATTTCAAAGTGTCTCGCCATTGATTCCCAGTAATCCTTTATGCGAACACCGAGAGCAGAACGAACACCACGAATATATTAATTTTTAATTTTTTAAAGCCACTTTCGCTAAGTCTCTCTCTTTCATATTGTGTGTTACGTCGGAAAATTCGTTCTCCGATAATCTTTCTTTCATTTATGCTTGTATTCGGAGGGAAACTCTTGGTGTTACAACTGTCGACCACCTGTGGTCTTTTCCAGCTGGACACGAAGGAGTTCATCAACGGTGCAGAAGCACTTAATTATTCTTATTTTTATATTTATTGGAGGGCAGTTTTCTAGCGTTCTAATATATGTATGTATGTATATATTATTTCTAAGTAATTTTAAGAGCGACATTTCCTCACAGTGACTGCTCAGTAAATTTTGTCATTAATTTATTGTACCCTAGCCACCCTCCATCTGCGAAATATGTTTAAGTCACCTCCCAAAATGAATTTGCAACAAGAAAATAATTCGGGAGATAACTCCTTGGTCCCTCAAAATAACACGCGATTGAAACTTACTGGTCACTCGAGCAGGGGAGTTCCGCGGGGCAAAACGGTGATAATCCAAGGCGGTCTTTATCCGCGAACAATTTAAGCGAGGGTACGGAAGTCATTTCGAACAGAGTTTCTGCTGCTGATACTTAAGCTACAGTCGATACAGTGCTAGGCGCGTATAGCAAAGATTTTGTACATGAATTTGATCAGCGCAGATTTTTACAAATGAATCCAACGGCCTTTAACAGTTCGTCAACTAATCCTCGAGAAACTTACGATAAAATGGAATAAACGTTATGCAATAAAATTAAACTCATACAGAAAAATCATGATGAACAATTACGGACCTTTGCGTTAGAAATTAAAAATTTAAAAGCCTTTTTGTCAGATTCACGCAATAATTTCAATTCAGTAAACTCTTACGAACAAAATTCAGTTGCATCAATGCAAAATTTAAGTTTCAGCACAACAAATAATCAAGCTATATTTAATCCCTTATTAACTTACAGTCTGGCTAATGCGCATAGCCAAACAGTTGCGATGATAGCACAGCGTCGCGAAACCAGCACGCGGAAATTTGCGATAGAGCGCGACAGAGAGAGAGCGCGCACCGCGACAAGCGCGGCTCTCCCACTACGCGCAACAACTAATTAGGCGTAATGACCGCGCCCACCTTACCTGGCTCAGCGCGAGAGTAGATAAGGACTCGCACTGGCCGCAAATGAGCAGTTCGACCAAGGTGCTCCTTGGACAAGCCACAGCAAGGCTAAGCTTAACCGAGCTCCCATCCTGACGATCGAGGTGCCCCTCGATCTCCCGGGCGTATATACGAGGTGCCCCTCGTGACCGCCATCCCGCTATACGTACAAGGTGCTCCTTGTACGTTCTACCGGGGTAAAAGTCGTGGTGCCCCTCGCTTTTACACAAACTCCCGCAACCGAGCTTCCACGAGGTGCCCCTCGTGGTAGCGAGGTCCTGTCGAGAGACGCTCGAGGTGCCCCTCGTAAGTCTCTCATCCGAACCATCCCAAATCCACCGTCCCATACAGAGCGTAAAAATACGCAACGGGCGCGGATAAACGACCGCGAATGATAATTGTGTCAAAGCCGCGTATAATAAAATAGCGCGCACGAAAGCATTGTAAATTAAGCGATATCGAAATAGATATATATGCCTCGAATCGCGACATACATAAAGTATTGATTAATATAATTTGTTCTTCTCTGTTAATTTGTTATAGAATAACTAATGGGCCGGAGACGCTGGACGTCATTGATTAATTAGCGCTTGAGCACATTATATAGATATAAATACATATACATAATTATAAGATAAATCATGTAAACTAAAATATAAGGGACAATATATAAATATTCCATTAAAGATATACGCTCTAGGTCAATTTATTAACCCGAACCCGTATCACTCAACCTACATTAAAAACAAACCCTGGATTTCTCGCGAGCATTCGGCAAATAGGGTAGGAAGAGAAAACGTTAACCCACAAAAAAAGGGGATAACGTCACACAGTAACGTCTTCAACACAAAATTTAATAACAAATCATGCGTCCAACAATAACTCATTTAACCTTCCCGTTTATAATAATACAATCTGTAGCCAGACACACAATAATCACACAACAAATACATTAACCTCAAGTAGACCTAGCAACAGAGCTTAATTTATACATAGGCCTAACGCAAATTTCAAACAAATAAATATGTCCTTCTGGCAGCATGACCCAACTACTTGGTTCGAAATGTATGAGTATCAACTACTCGTTCAAAATATTAAGGACGACAATATTAAATTTATTAATCTTATACCTAATCTAACCTTGTCAAAATTCTTTAACAGAAATATCGGATAGCATTAAATTACTGCAACCAAATAATCGTTACGAAGGAATTAAAAATGTTTTAATCAAGAAATATACCGAATCTGAAGATACTAAATTGCAAAGATTATTTAAAGGTGTCCCCATGGACACACGTAAGCTCTCGGAATATTTGCACGAATTGATTGGCCTCGCGAGAGGAGAAATGCCACGCTCTCTGATTTTAAAAGCTTGGAAAGCAAATCTACCTTCAAATATACGTGTATTCTTAATTAATGAAGTCACACCGGAAAACGAAGCTATCATAGTTGCATTGGCAGACCAAGTGCATGCGAATCTTTACGAAAAAAAACTATCAATTTGTGAAATAAAACAAGTCGATGCACAGATTTTTACTGAGACAATAACCAAAATAGATGCATTTTGCTAAATCTTTAGATTGTGAACGCAGCATCATTAAAAGCAGGAAACATTATTACCATGCGAAATTCGGTGAAAGAGCCTTTAAGTGTGTCAAACATTGCGACTGGATAGACTTCACTCATAAAAATTATTCCTCGTGTAAAAAACAAATTCATAAAAACGATGAAAAAAGCAGCCCAGAAGAATCGTTAAACTAAAGGTTCGGCACATTATGCAGACAAATGTCGCCAAAAATAAATCTATACGTCTCCACGTTAAAGATAGAAATACAGACGAGATCTTTTTGATCGATTCTGGGGCAGAAATATCTGTTACCCCTAAATCACGTGGTTTTTATAACAAAAAGTCTAACATTAAGCTATACGCCGCAAACGATACCATCATTAATACGTATGGTACGCTGCGCAAAAAAACTTAATTTAGGATACAAACAAGAACTGCTTTGGACCTTTGTGGTGGCGGACGTACTCTACTCCATCCTTGGAGGAGACGCTCTAAAACATTTTCACTTATTGCTTGATCTACATAAAAAGCAAATAATTAATGCTAACATCCGCGAAATTGTACCGGGGATTAATAAGGCAGTCCATAATTTACAAATATGGATAATATAAAAATAAGTATGCACACATTTTAAATAAATTTCCCGCGGCAATAGGCATTGACAAACCCAAACCTCTAAAGAAAAGAGGTATTTATCATTACTTGAAAACTTCTGGTCCACCGTGCGCCCGTGTCAAGATAGCGAAACGCGAATTTGAAAAATGGTGTAAATCGGGCATCTACAGACCCTTAAAAAGCCCTTGGGCAACTCCAATACACATGGTATTAAAAAAGAACGGGGAATGGAGAATCTGCGGAGATTATCGTAGGTTAAACGAGGTTACGGTTCCGAATAGGTACCCTATACCCAATATACACGACTTTTCCGCCAAATTATATGGAAAACCCATATTTTCTTAATGTGCCTAAAACGGCTTTAAAAACGCGTCGCAGACTTTTCAGAGATACGTCAACATGGCGTTGGGAGATTTGGACTATGTTTTTGCCTATATTGATGATATACTCATAGCATCTGCCTCTGCCAAAGAGCATGAAATACACTTAAAAACAATTTAAATAAATGCATCTTCAGCACGAACGAGTTAGTCTTTTTGGGTCACACTATCAATAAAGAAAGTTTTAACCCATTAATGCCGAAGAACGCAGATTTTGACATAGATCTTTGAGCTCCAAACTTTATAAGAAAAATCGAGTAAATATTTATCAGAATAGCATATCCAACTATTAGTGGGCATGTTCTTTCGATTTCCGAGGTCAAGTTTGCAATTCGGAAGCCCTGAAAAAAAATATGGCGGATTCAAAGAAAAAAAATGCGAAAAAATGGAAATTTTTTTTTAAAGATTTTTTTTCGAGATTTTTTTCGGGCAGTCGCTGATTTTTTATCCCGTATCGTGACAACTACGTTCAATTGGCAAGATGAGGCATCGAACGGTGAACCCTTTGTCAGGAAAGCCCTCGCAGCCATAAGCACATTTCATTTTCCAACCTTTTTTACGCTTGAAGAAATTTCTCGCGAACAACAGAGCGATGAGGAATTAAAGACAATTTTGGAGGACCCTAACCATCCGTTAAAATTAACTAAACTATGTTGGGGACCCGAACGCGTGTCTGTGTATTGTAATTTTTACGCGAAGACTTTTAGACCCTTTATTACCCAGACATTAAGACGAGAAATTTTCAATCTATGATATTAGCAATGTACGCCCGTCCGCTAGGGTAACGGACAGGCTTATCAGGCAACTTTACGTATGGCCTAACATGAGAAAAGATATTAAAACATGGTGCAAAACTTGCATGGATTGTCAAAGCTCAAAAACTTCCAAAGAAAATAAACTTTTACCTTCACACTTCGTAGTGCCTGACGCGAGATTCGCAACGTGCATATTGACATCGTTAGCCCTTTACCCCCAAGTGAAGGCTACAAATATCTTTTAACTATGATAGACAGATTTTCGCGTTGGCCAGAGGCAGTCCTTCTTGTCGACATTTCAGCACCAACCGTTGTACGCGCATTTTTTGACACCTGGGTATCACGCTTTGGTGCACCGATCACTCTTAGAACAGATCAAGGACGACAATTCGAGTCGCAATTATTTAATTCACTATTAAAATTGATCGGTAGTCAGCGCACACGTACGACGGCCTACCATCCAGAATCAAACGGTATCATAGAACGATGGCACAGACAGCTAAAAACAGCGATAATGTGCCCAACATAAAATCCTGACTGGACTAAAATCCTGACTACCGTTTTGCTAGGGCTACGTACTAAAGTGCGCTTGGACATAGACGGCAGTCCGGCGGAACTTGTGTACGGCACAAAATTGGCAATACCGGGCGACATACTAGAATTTTGTGACTTAACCACACACGGTGATACCTTTTTAACTAAATTTAAAGAATACATGTCAAGGATCAAACCAGTACCGGTAACACACAAAAATGCCATATAACCTTTCCTTTTAAAAGATCCGACCATCTGTACTCACGTCTTTGAAAGAGTCAGGGCTGTAAAATCCCCATGAATTCAGCCTTACACAGGTCCCCATAAAATTATATCCCGACACCCAGATGGTCACACCTACACGATAGAAAAGAACGGAAAACATATACTCGTTAATGTGCAACGTTTGAAACCAGCCCACTATTTGGCAGACGAATTCAATCATTTTACACAAAACGTAAGCACGAACCTCAACACTAATGCAGAGGGAAGGGCTCTGCAACGTTTCCTCTCGCCCGAGACGGACTTGCTCTCTAAAAACATCGCGCACAAACTCATTAACGATGCAGAAAGCATCTCAGTTCATTCTCAAAATAACAATCTAACTTCTCGCGCTTTGACTTCCCCCGCTCGAGATATCAGCGAGTCTGAAAAATCCGAAAATGCGAACGGACCTTGCAGCTTTCTTGCACAAGTACAGGAGCGTGAGAGCAGCTTCGTACACGAATCGTCGCTGGGAGATAAGGATGAACGAAGTGCAATTTACGCAAAGTAGGGCCGGTGCAGACTCTCACTATTGCAACCGCAAGATTATTGACCAACCAACAACTACTAATAAGAAAAAGAAATTCGTTCCAAATATATTAAAAAAAAAAAAAAACTAGAATCAATCGATAAAAGTAAAATTAAAAAAGGAACTAAAAAAGTCAGATTTAACGGCATGGTCAATACTAGATATGTATATAAATCCTTGCACTCGGCTCCTAAATTCCATTGTAAGCGTAATGACAATTATTTTGAGAGCAAGCTGGAGGAAATAATCAGCTCCTTGAAAAAAGCAGTACATTTATACTAATGCAAGGAAATTCTTGCTCATCCATTTTCCAGAGCTCCCTCTGACCCAGCTTGCTTGAAGCCATAACTTCCTTACGCAGATAGACCAGAGCCGAGAAAGCCTCCGAAGTTATCAACACCATTGTTGAGCAGCTCCAAACCGCCATCATGGCAACGCCCGGAGACTCCAACGAGCGACACCACCTGCGCACGACCGAAATACATCTCCTTACATTTAAAGAAGAATTCCTACTTATTTTAACCGAGCGACTAAGAGCATACTCGCATCCTGCTCAGCGGACGGCGATGCGTGCGCCGGCAGTGATCAGCCGCAGATTGCCGGTTCTGTTCACAGGAGACCAGCCTGTCTGCACCCTTCTAATTTACAACATGCACACAGTTTTAAAGAAAAATATTTACAACATGCTGGTCGATTGTGGGTAGACCCACTTCACTGTCGATCGTTTTTTAAACAATGATGACAAACTGGCGTTAGTCACTGCACTGGAGGGGTGGTGCACTCCCTTCGCGAGAATAGGAACGCTGGAGTTTGACGCCAGTCATAGGCGCTTCCAAATGGTTCGGGGATATGACAGGATGCTGGAGGATGCACAACAATTTTATCTTTCCAGTATCACCATCGGTGAGTGGTGGCCCATGCGGATGGCGGACCTCCAAAAACTTTTAAATATTATAGTAGGCAATCCGGAGTGCAAAAGGAGGCCGCGGTCTCTCATGAGCGTTAATTTGCGAGGTGTTGTGCTAACTCCAACGGCACTCGAGACGCTGTTGCGGTCCTTCTCTATCAAGGATATTATTATAGGGAAGGCCACCGGGTTCTTCGAAAAGACCGCCTGCCTCGAAGGTGTCGAGCGCCTGGCAATCTACGACAACCCGATGGAGTGCCTTTCCTAGTTGCAAGATCACCCGGACGTCTTGATCTCATGGTTGCAGGGTCGGCCCGGCGAGACATTAAAAGTAGTTAAACTCATTTCTTGCCCGCAAATATGCGTTGAGCCACTTATGTCCTTTCTTGAAAACAATCCAATAATTAAAGAGCTCAGCTTGATCGACTGCTGCAATATTGACCGGGGTCAACACATCTGGCAACTCCTGGAGAGGGTGTTCAACTCGTCTAACGAGTTGAGCACCTTCCTCATGGGGGACCTGAAGTCAGCGACCGCACCGTTGGAGTTTCCACGTCAGCCGATTTTACACATGCACATGTACCTCGAGGAATTGAGCCTCAGGGGTAGCCGCTATGTGGAGCAAAACCTTCAGAATTGCATCAATCATGCTCCGGCGCTGCGGTTCGTCGACTTCCGAGCATTGGACATCGCGGAGGGGGGGCCTCAATTTTTCTTCCTTGCAACTCCTGACCGCACTGAAGTTGCCCTACCATTAGGGCATCGATGGCACGCTGGAGTCCCTCGCAGCGCTTAGTCTTCGCGAAATATTAGTGGAAAATCAATTAGGGAAAAATAAAAAACTTAACAGGGCTTTCAATCCACGCGTTGTGAGTGGTCTTCACTGCGGTAGGGTGCAAAATTAACCTGCGTGACACCACACGTTACCACGCAGAGGCATGCGGGTCTTACGTCACGCCCAGGGGCCTCACCAATTTTTTTCGAGATCTTCGAGATCAAAACCCACGCATAATTTTTCTCTTTTTCTCTTTCTCAAAATTTTTTTCTTTTTTTTTATAAACTTTATATCTTAAATTCAAAATTAACTTAACTTTCTAAAATTTAAAAATTTATTCACTTGTTTTTTCTTTTACATTTTCACAGCAATTTAATTAATAACTTCAATTTTATTAAACACTCAACACTTTCAGCTGTACCATATACACTCAATTAAGAGAAGTCTGGAAATTATCATAGGTTGTTACTATTTAACAGTAAATATTGTCAAACAACATCAAATTGTATAAATGCATTCAATTCTATGTAACATTTCAATGTCTTTTACTGCAACACAATCACACTCATGTACAGTGCTCTAGCAATTATTGAAAGGAATGCAAGCTCAGCGCTTCATAAATAATGCGTTTCCTAACAAACGTAAATTTAATACAACTAATTGGTATTAATATGCATCAGCATAGTCATAGAATCCTATTACTATACAACAAACTGTGATTCAAACAGATGTGATACGCACTTAAGCGATGTAATATTGAGTAATTACTAAACTAACAATCGCAAAGCAAATCAATTAAAAATTAATAAAGCGAGGAATGTAACGCCTGCGCACTCCCATATAAATGCACGCTACGCATTACTGTACAAGATTAGAAGCATACATGCTTTTGACAAATAAGCGACTATGATATGTACTGTAACGGAGCTGTTTTTACTGTGTGCAGTACCGGCGCACTGCACACTCCTACCTTTTCTACACGTTGCAGCGGGAAAGTCTTCACGTGATTTTCCCCGCTGATCAGGTGCAACAGCTCTCGTACAAATGCGAGACTCTCTTGATGAGTCTCGCTTTCCGTCGATCGGACTTACGATCGTGAGCGCCGTATTACGCTCACGATGCCAGCTACTCAGTTTATGCACAGTGAAAACGCTTTTCCACTGTGCCCGCGGAGGCGGCGGTAATCGCGGAAAAATAGGGGAAAATATTCTCTATCTACTGAAATTAGAACAGCGTGATTTTACGATAATCGGATATATTCTGTAAATCCTTACACTGTAATCTACAAATTGTCTCGCGAACCGAGAAGGCATAAACGCGGGAAATCTCTCGCACACAAGCATACGCCGATCGCCGTTCGCGATCCGCCGCAGTAGCACTAGACAAGTACTTACTCGAGGTTGCTCTATTATCAGCAGCTACGCTCGCGCGGACTCCTCTGGTAGTTGCACTGGCCTGCAGTCCAGTGCAGCTTGAGATGTGGAGTTGTGGGTGGCAATCTACAGCCTCACACACACACACGCACGCACACACACACA
>UELV01177967.1:0-21110 GCA_900490015.1 Megastigmus stigmatizans | reverse complement strand
AAAACGATAGATTAAGATTTTTATAAAATTTTTTCATTCTCGCCGCCATTTTGAAAAAACACGTCTATGAATTTTTCTGAAAAAAATTCCTCTTAATGTTCGAGTGCCATGATCACCTCTGATCATAGTAAAAAGTTGATACCTTTGCGGTATCATTGTGAAAAAAAATGCGAAAAAAATTTTTTTTCGAAAATTTTCACGTTTCAATCGGTCATATTTTTTTTTCTCGGCGTCTAATCGAAATTTCGAGCTCAGGTTCTGAAAGAGCATCAAATTTCGCGTAGAAATAGAGGTATTGCATTATTTTTTTGGTCCGATAACATAATCAATAAACACGTTGAAAAGTTAGTAAAAATTCTGATCACCTCGGCGTTAATGGGTTAAAAGACTAACTTGCAATATTCTCGATTACGTTTTACAACATGTAGCACACTCAAATGAGACATTCATTGACAGGGCAATATGAATATAAATTAAACATCCTTCTCTCACCTCCTCTTCAGTGATGAAAGAGCAGTTACCGCGCATATACAGCTCAACAATAATCAAGAAGCTTCACAGTTAAAATGTAGGAATTGCAGAAGCAACCGAGAGGGGCGGGGGAAGAAAGGTGCCCTCCAGCAAGGCAAGCCCATTTTGGCTTTTCGAGCTTTATGACTGATGCAAAAGGAATATTATTACGAGAGAGAGAGAGAGAGAGCCGCAGCAAGTCGAGCCTCAAAACTCTCTCGGAGCTCGTTATACTGTCGGTGCAGCGGTGGTAGGAGCGAGAGAGTCAGTCGTAGGTCGGCAACACGCAAAGAGCCCGTAAAGTCGAAGGGAAGAGAAGGAGGCGAAAGAAGAGGTAAGGAGAGGAGGTGGGTAACATTTTTATACATTTGCTGGTCGCCGGCACAGTATAAACTGCTCCCCGAGACTTGCTTCGAGACCTTTCTTCTGATGTTGCTGCTGCTGCTGCTGTTGCACTCCACCTTCTCTTCTTCCTCCTTCTCGCGCCATTTTCCCTACTACCTACTTCTTGACACGGCCGATGTACTTTACTTGTTCGTCTTGTAGTTTGCTCGTTATTGCGCCACCAGCAGGAGAGAGAGAGAGAGAGAGAGAGAGAGAGAGAGAGAGAGAGAGAAAGAGACTTCCTGGTATTTTACTTCCTACTTTGTTTCCATCTTTTTATTTCGCCGTATATTCTTTAAAAGTTTCTCTCCTTTTTACGCGCTCGCGGCTCTTAGATCGACCGTGAGAGGTGAAATGCTTCTTACGCCGCAAGTTTTTGTACAAATACAAACGGCAGATGCGCCATAGTATTTTTAAATCGATTGCATTTCTGTACTGAAGGAGTCGCTTGCGTAAGTTTTAATGGTACATCAACTCACTTGGGTCGTTCAATGTCTAAACTGCGAGTATCCAACTATTATGATTGTGCGCTATCATATCTTCATTTGGTTGACAAATTACGTTTTCCAGGTATATGCAAAGTATTTATGTCCTTCCACAACAGTAATTTCTTTTTTAATGTTGCGGTATAATTGATTGATTTTCCATTTTGCATGGTTTCTAGTGTACGATACACATAACTAATTGATAGCGTGCCGTTTATTATTCTCTTTATCCTTTAATGCACACGCAAATACTCAATGGGAATGGCATAATTGAAATTTGAAAGTGGAATACCTTTGCTGTAATATCCAAATATTTGGTGAATGTTTATTTACTGTTAATTTCAGTTCAATATTTCTATATGGTCTCCATGTCTAATTACTTTCCATTTTTCGTTCATTCATAACTTTTTCTTATTCTTGATAAAATTTTGAGTTTGTTTTTTAAGAGTCTTATCAATTTCTCAATTTTATCTTTTTTTTTGTAACAGAGCTTAGATTTATAAAGTTAATTAGTATACTATAAACTAATTGCAATCATTTTTCGGAGAGAATGCTCTATAGTAACAATAAATTCTGTGCTAGTTCAAATTAAGTTAGGCCTTCAGCGTTTAAAGAAAAATTACTTTTACTTAAAAATAAGTTTCTCCAAGATCCATCTTCTAGTTTAGCTAATTGTCACCGAGACTCGCTTACAAGCTAATATTAAAATTTATTTTAAGCGACAAGTGAACGAATTAAAGTGAGATTCAGGTTGCGTAGATTTATTGGCGAAATGCTTCTACGAGAGCCAAGACAGGCGGATGTCCAAATAGCATAGCTATATATGTGGTTCGAGAATAATCGTCAAACCGTCATCTTCACAATCTTGAAATATTATTTAGAGCCGAGCGGAGCCAAGTCGAGCACGTATTATATGACTGCGTCGTCTTCTTCGGAATTTGAAATCCACGCACGAGTTATAGTCTATTATTCGCTGAGTGCAACAAACGTATCTGTATAATGTCAACGGGTTTTATTTGCTGTCTGCTTTAATCACAACATACTTTAATCCTATTTTCAAAACTAATTTAACGATTAATTGGAATTTATAATTAGAAAGTTTTCCATTTTGATTTTTGTCTCATTTTAAATCTTAATTTTTTTGTACCAACATCAAACTTTTGTTGCATACTAATTTGGAGTGAAAAATTCGCAGCTCTCTTGAAACTTCGCTGCGCACAATTGATATGTTGGATGCAGCGTCCGAAGAAAGATGCGCCGTACTTAAACTCCAATCAATTCCTCGAATGCTCAGCGGAAACGAGGATTAAAACGATCACTCGCAAAAGGTCTAATGCATAAAATCTCTCTTTCGCGTTCTCTCTCTCTCTCTCTCTCTCTCTCTCTCTCTCTCTCTCTCTTTCCTTTCCTTTCGGACGCGTGTATAGACACATATACAGAGACTCGAGTCACGCGATGTAATTTCTTGCCTTTACCCTTCTCTCTACCCCTTTACCCTCTATACTCTCGATTTCGTTTGTCATCTCTCTTTGTTTCTCGATAACTTCCCTCTCTCTTTCTTGCTTGACCCGGAGGCAGTAAGATAGACACGGGATAGAAATATATGCACGCGATGTACCTAACCTCCTTAGTGCTGGGCATGTTGTGAAATTGCCGCTGCCACCACCACAGTAAGCGAAATTGCGAAATTGCCGCTTGGGAAGCTGAGCTATACGTAGGAAGAGAGAGAGAGAGAGAGAGAGAGAGAGAGAGAGAGAGAGAGAGAGAGAGAGGTCAGAGCCAGTACCTCTAGTTCATGCTTTTCTTTTAGCTCCGCGACTCTCTTTCTACCGCCTCTCTCTCTCTCTCTCTCTCTTCTGTATTCTACTCTCCTGAGACGCTTTTCGCGCGCGTTTTTCAGCTTAGAGAAGCTCTTGTCTCTCTTTCACTCCTCTAGAATGCGTTCATATTTATGTGTGTAGGTACGCGGCCAGGTAAGTGGACCATTCCATGTCAAATTGAATCCTCAACAATTTAGTTCGCTGAAATTTTGATGGTGACTCTTTTAGCAGAATATGGCTTACGCATAGACACAAAGCGAAAAACAGAATATTTTACATGTAGCGACAACATTAACCGCTTCGGATGAATGTTTTCCTAAATTTCAAATATTTTTACGTGGTTTTTATTACTTTGAGAGAGAGAGAGAGAGAGGGGGGGGAGGAGTAAGAGAGACATGAGACGAAAAGCTAATGTAGCTTTCGCAAAGTTATTATCCTCTTTTTGTGGCGCTTATTTCTGCCATTCTCGAGCGAAAAATGCTTAAATTGAAAATTTAATTTTGCTGAAAATAAATACCACCTCCAATTTCGAGTGGGAACTTACTCTAGCATAAACTTTTATTCTTTATATATGGCGGTCCCTTAAACATTTTTGACCAATGAAAGCTCTGTGTGCATAAATGCCATTCTCTTTTTCTCGTTCTTACCTTTGCGTGCACTTCGACACATGGGCCTCCATATAGTTTCCGCTAGCTCTTTCATATTTCACTTTTTTTTTTCTTGCTGTCGATTTACTTTCGTTCAGAAAAAAATGAGCGTTATGAAATTGCAAACCGTAAGATGCTTTTTGACTTTTTTTGTTATTCCACAGAGTACTCCATTGATGGAATAAAGTTATGGCGTATAGCAGCGTTACTGCATAAAGTCCTATGACAGTGAGTTCAAAGCTGATGAAAGTTGTTTAAAAGTTGTAGCAGGAAGACATACATTTTATCCTAAATTGAAAGTTGATAATCCTTAATTGAAAGTTTAAGGGATTGTTAGATCATTTTTAGTTGGATGGACTTTTTCGGAATTTGTAATTCAAATAATCTTCAGTTTGGTTCGTCCAATGAGAGAAAAGCTTCAATCATCGTGAAAACTTACACTGATATGAAGCAAAGCTAGCAACAAAGTAAGGATGAATTATTCATTGAGTAAACAACTTATTCAATCGAGATTTAAATTGCTATGACTTTGACAATGGGTCAATCAAATGCATTTGCTTTTCATCTGGCAATTGGCGCAATCGAATATTTCATCATCTGTATCAGCAAAACATTACTCTATTTCCTTCGATATATTCTTTGATTTTTTTTTAGAAATCTTTAGGATTATAAATCTGGACCACTTAATCAAAATTCTCGACATCAACCTTTTCTCCTCCCCAAATAAACATAAAGGAAAAACTCTCGTAAGCATACCACAGAGGATTACTTATTTACCTCGTTCTTTCATCTCTCCTTTATGTGATGACGAAGTATAGCGTCGCGCACGATTCCGAAGTCCTATCGCAATTCTTTCAAAAAATAGAAGAAAAGAGCCTGGCGCCAGTGGGGGAGAGGCGTTATATAGATAAAAATAGTACGCGAAAAGCACAGCCACCAGAGAAGCCGTTGCCTTTCATTTCTCTCTTTCGAGGCTTCTGTTCTTGGTTAAAATGAAACAACTATACCAGCCATTGTTGCAAAAGAAGCTATAGGAGAGAAATATTGAGTGCGGGGATAAAACTACAGACCGAGGAAAGTACATCGGTAATAGCGAATTCTATACTATTTTATAAACGTTTTCTTTCCACACTTGTTGTTTAAGAGTTGTTTAATGCAGTCTAATCGTTTTTAATATGACCTTCAATGATATATGCTGCAGTAGTGTGCCGGGCTGCTTACACGATTTGTTCGCCGCGCGAGATCTGCCGCAGCTCTTGTGTTATTGGGTTGAGTTTCCGGTACAGATTAATAAGGTGTAAATGTTTTGCTCTGGATAGAATATTTCTGCAATATGAGAACAAGCCCTTTTTATCAAACTAATAGACAGAGTATTAAAAGTGCTGCTCTCAACAACTTTAATAATGAAAATAATAAAATCGTTATTGAAAATTATTACGAGCTTTCTCTGAAGTATAAAGGAGCTTCCCTGTGAGCTCGGAATCAAATGAAATCTTTAGAGAAGATGTATAAAACCAAAATCAATTAGAACATAAAAGAATATTAAATTAAAAAAAAATTGACTTCCTTACATAACGGGAAAGTTGAAAAAAGTTGATTGAAAATCGGGTCTTTCTACACTCGTCTGTTCCTACTTGCATGTAATAAGAACAGGAAACCATCATCTCGGCCTTTTTGTAAGCAATTCCCGTAAAGCAAGGGGGTTTGTATTTTTTTTTAAATGAAACGACTTTTAATAGTCTAAATGACCCTGCAGGTTTCATAGGTCTTCCTTGCAATTTTCATGGGGGTAAGTGTCGGTGTCTTCGTTTAACTATTTTTTGGTTCATAAACAAAGGTAATAGATGAAACTATATATTTCGGATATGTACACCGCACATTTTTATGTATAATGTCGGATCCAAAACGACGTATGATTAATTATCTATTTAGTCATCTAAATTATTTATTTTATACTATAATAATCTATAAATAAATCACTTTTAATCTTAGTCTGATTCATGTTACGCCCTCGACCAATACCGAAATTCGGCGTCTGTTTATTTTGGCCATTATACGAATTTCGATTTGCATGAATCAAAATTGCACGAGTAAAAGGTTCTGCTTTATGGATTATGTTATTGCATATATCGCATTAACTAAAATACGTTCCAAAATATTTGTTGGTAACATAAATCAAAATTGAATTACTCATCAATATAATTGCAAGAAGTGCAAAGTTAAAACTGCTCAAAAAAGGTAATAGAATTTAATAAGAAGCAATTTCTTTGAAATGATGGGAAAAAAGTAAATATACAATAGAACGCAAAAACGCGATATTTTTCGTAATTCGACCATCCTTAATATTCTGTATCATGCAAGCATAATATTAATATTCACATAAAGGCTATTGCCGAATAAGTATGTGAATTGTCCCTCACATAAACTTTAAATATGTCGTTCGAAAGATATTATCGAAAAACTCATCGCGTCGGGCTTTGACAAAATTCATGATGGTAGATTATTATATCTGAAATAAGAAAATAATTTTTATATAATCATAACCTTAAAATTTAAACATTTTTAAAAAAAGTTCCATCATTGAAAAAATTTTTTGTGTTTTTTAGTATACTAAGTATATGATCACGGAATTTTAGAACAAAGGTTTTTCTATCTTTGCAAGAATTATGCTTCTGCAAACCCGAACAGACCGAAATATTTCAAAAGATTTATATATTTCAAAACCTTTTTAAAATCATTTAAAATTTTTTTTACATTATTTTTTAATTTGAATAAAATATTGTTTAAAAATATTTTTAAAACATTTTTAAGATATATTACTAAAAATGTTTTCATTAATGCGTATGAAAAGATTTTAACAGTACATTTTGAAATATTTTTAACATGGTTTTAAAACATTTTAAAAATATTTCTACAAAATATTTCATTAGCACGAATGAAAACATTTTAACGACAAATTTTGAAATATTTTGAAAATCTTCCAATTAGTGTTACTGCGCATTGATTCCTGGCTTTCCGCTGGATGGCGCGGAGAAATAAAGCTTTCTCATTTTCAAGAAATTGATTTATAATAGAATTTGCCTTCGAGAAATTTGGAAAATTGGTAGATTTACCTAGAAAGCAATCAATTCGCTGGTTCCCAATATATGTACTCCAATTAAATGTGTGTATATCACTCTCAATTATTTTCCTCTTACATCACTAGGCTAACAGCAAAAAAAAATTCGCTCCCGACCCTCAAAAGCCAGCTCACGACTTTTCCAGCTTCTCCGGACAGTTGGCTCCTCGAGGCATTTCCGGAATTATTGGCAAGAAGCAAATCTCCACCAAGGCTGTGAACGTGCGCCACCGCCTTTGAATTGTCGAATTTTTAGGATGTTCCGAGCTTCGTTTGGTATGAATCACCGCTTGGCGTAAGCTATACTAGCTGAGCTGGAGTCGAGAGTGTATATATAATAGCGCCAAGCCATGGATGCCTCATCGAGGGAAAAGACGAATGTACGAAGGAATCTGGGAAGAGAGCGAGAGAGAGAAACGTGCTAGTTGAATGTACGTGGAACAGATCGACGCATATATGTACGATAGGCGCGTGATTTCAATAGCAAAGTCTGCTAATGCGTATCCATTGAAATGGTCCATGCGAGCAGTACATTTTAAGAGCGTAGCTAGACTTATTACTTGCTAAATTGGAATCACATTTAGTTATATCTTTCGTTTTCTTATGGTTTGTTTATAAATGTATAATAATTACGCAATATAAAATATCACAAATCATGAACCAATATGACGCTGAATTGAAAGCAGTTGCTTAAAAAAATATTGATGTTTTTCATTGCAAAATGAAGAAAAGAAAATGCAACTATTTCAGCATTTGCTGGAAGATGAGTTCAAATAGAATCTTGTTGTTTGCATGAATGCTATAGGCTTATTCTGTAAATTTCTGTACTAGCGATATGCAATAATAATTGTTATAATTAGTGAAATTAGCGTATAAATTATGTATGTAATCGCATATTTATTTATTTATTTATTTATTTATTTATTTATTAATACCAAAAGAAAAATATACAATAAATTGCACATAATAACACGTTACAAAAGTAACCCAGCAGAAGAAAATCATTTCCTGTTCGCTGGTCTGGCTCTATATAAACTAAAAGAGTTACAAACTAAAATACTAAAATAACTCATCACTGTTGTATTCTATGCAAAGTGCACTTCGCGTCTTAATTCCTAGTAACATAGTTACTAGGTTAAGTCGTGTGTGTAAATTTGCATGTACCATATGTATTAAAACTAAGTCAATATTACAATAGAATTTGTATTCTACTGTTATTGTCATATGCTATCGTAGAGTACAAGTATACACCGGAAGAGAAAGAATCACGTCACGGTATGAAAACGAGTAAAAATATTAAACCAATATTTCATTTTAGAAATTGTCGAAAGGTAAACTGATGCGGGAATATCACGTATCCGTTGAGTGGATACTGTGACAATATGTGGACGCGCAAATTATTTGTACCAATAGCTCGTGTGTTTTTTCAGTCGTACGTACTGGCGCCAGAGACTTGAAAGTGCGCTCACTGGACAAACGTTTAAATTTTAGCATCTGAGCGTGCAAGAAGTAACCTATACTCTTTTTTGCAAATTGATGCCGAGGCAGCAACGTATATACCGTAGGGGAAGGGCGCAGCAGCTGACCAATGGTTTAGTAAAGAGAATCGATCAAGTGTAAATCATTGCTTCCCATTATTCCTTTATGTTAACCTTACTTGTAACAAGGGAGATTGCTATATCGTAGTTTATATTTATTTTTTTTGCTGATAAATGGTTATTGATTTTATTGCCCATTGTGTTGCTGCATTATATCAAGACGTTTATAGCTAAGCAAGAATCGTTGCGTTTCAAATTCCCGATTGATAATGCGTCAAACGTACGACTGAGAGTATTTTTCAAATTTGATGAAATATATCATATAATCTGATTTCACTTTTCATTCATAAAATATGTAGGTAATAAAATTTCTTAAAGCTGCATATCTATTCTTTCCGAATCAAAAGTATTATAGCTTTAAATCTTGTTTATTGATAATAAATAAACTATAGTTGAATTGTTTGACTTATATTTATAAACTATTTGCACAGATTACCATATCGAGGATAAAGCCTCGAAATGTTTTGTACATGACTCAGTTATACATCCAATTAGTGAAATCATAATTCTAAAGTTAATTAGGCGAGAACAACAATAAATTAAAAGGATTGAGTGTTACGTCATCATTAACAGGATATGAACTCATCGATGTCATACACTATTCACTGATGTAGTAGAGAACACGTAACATTTTAGTTGAACGAAACTCATACCTTTTAGTTTGATAAGTGTCAGCATGTAAAGCTAAAGATATAGAAAAAATTGTGTACCCAACACGGTTCGAAACTTAGACCCACGTGTAGTTGGTCTTGGGCTTTATGAAAGAGAGAGAGAGAAAGAGAGAGACTCGAATTGAAGCAAGTGAGGCGGAAATCGAGAGATGGAAGGAGGCGTGGCGTGAAGAGTAGACGAAGAGCTGGTAGAGAAAGGGGGGAAAAACCGAGAGAAGAGAGGCACGAATAAAGAAGAGCCAAGAGAAAAAAGAAACGAGAAACCAGACGACTGGCCTGGCAATTTGCAGCAATTAAGGTGACAATTAGGAAGGCGCTGGCTGCAGGTAAATGCAGGTGTAGTGCCCCTCTCGCGCCGATAATGACTCTCGAGACAAAGAAAGGCTAATAGTTATTGCAATGGATAGTCTGAGAATAAATCGGGTCGTGATTGCGCGCCTTTCAATTGGCACGTTGAGAAAAGTATATACGATTTCTGCATTTGGTTCATAGGAAGAATATAGTACGTGGTTTCGGAAATGTGAAATCAAGGGCCTTGAAATGTTTTTTAAAACGAAAGATATAAGTATACCATCATTAACGCTGTTCTTGATTTTAGTCATACTAAATGTGAAAAATTATTTCACGTAACGTAATATTGCTATATTTATATATTACATTTCCTGAACTGAACATTTCGGATTATGTCAATCAAAATCGAAATTCAGGATTGTAATTTTGTTCACCGTATAGGTATAATACGTGATCCGATTTTATTTTGGTTTGGCAAAGCACTTTTCGCTGGGATGAGTTAGGGAGAGCAATAAAAATGCTAAGTTCAGCTTCTAAGCACTGATTGACTTTGCTCTCTCTCTCTCTCGCTCTCTCTCTCGCTTCGAAAAGTTTGTGAAGCGTAAACTTGGCCATCGGAAGAGAAGTTGACAAGTTGTACAGGAGCGAATTTTCTTGCACGGACTTTATACACGATGAAGCAATAGTGTCATGTGTATATCTATAAGTATACCTTTTGTACTAACACGTTCGCACTGCCAGCTAAACCACCATTTCCAATCAAATAGTTTAAACAAGTTTTGTATGTTTAACGAGTTCAGGGTGACTTATGGATCAACTCCTGATGCTTCACCATATTCTATGATAATTATCAAATATATTTAATAAAAAACGTAAGGAATTTGGTTGGCATAACTAATTTGTTTTTCGTTACTGTACATAAACTACAGGCAGTAGAAATAAGTTAAGCAATAAAGTAACGATAAAGGAAGTTTAACCGACGCAATTGGCTTTCCGATATTGGCGCAATAACATCGCAAAGAAAAACAGAGCTGTTGACACTTTTGCATTCTGCGTAATCGAGATCTTTTGCCGTCTCTCCATTGGCGATAGCGGATAGAAAACTGCGCGACGGAAATAAAGGGGTCAGCGTGAAACTGCGAAGTGCGAAGGAAAAAAAAATAAAAAAGAGAAGTCGAGTAGTCTAGATCAAAAGGAAGAAAATCGAATTTCCGCGACGCCTACCCGACACGTCGCCAGTTGAATTAACGACGTTTCAAACGCTATATATAACGCATAGAGTCTCGCTTTCTATATAGCGCTAAAAGGAGAACGTGAGCCACCTCTGAGCACGACTCTGCGCTGCGAAGTAAGAGTGAGAGAGGAGAGAGAGAGGAGAGGGACAAACCGGAAAAGAGGTGACATTCCCCGGGACTTAACATCCGGCCTGAGCTTTTTATGGGCCGTATATGTACGTACGTGTGCGGCCGTATACACATACGCTTGTCGACTGCAAATCGATTTTTTTTCTGCGACGAGGTCGACGTATACGACGACGCTGCTCCGTGAGAGAGAGAGAGAGAGAGAGAGAGAGCTTATCATCTTAACTTATCATCTTAACTTTAATCCTGCGCCTGGATTTATTTTAAACTGTGTACTGGTTTTGTTTTCTGTTTTCTTCGATACTCCCGTTTTTACCTTGGGGCATGTTGAACCGGAATTTTTTCTGCACGTTCTAATGAGTTCTGTATAATAGATTTTATGAGGTTTTGGTTTAAGATTATTTTTAAACTAATTGTAGATAGCAGAGAGTAAATGAAATTACCGATGGATTTTTGGAAATAAATTATTTTCAATAATGCACCTTTCATACATCTGCACAACCATTTATAACGTCACCATAATATAATGCAAAGTTACTGCGTACAATGTTTACTTTTTCTAGACTCTGTTTATCTACGGTGATCTATTTTTATAATCTCTCACGCCATGAAATTAATAAGATTATTAAAATAGTTGTTCTATTTTAGTCAATATACTGCATAGTTTTTTACGCTTTAGTATTCATTTAATAATCTCTACGAAACGGCAAGAATATTATGGCGAAAAAAAAAACAAAATTTACATTCATATACATACTGCAGCAGCAGCAGCGCAGCAATTTTGTACCGCAATTGTAAAATACGCTACTTTTTGAACATAACCGTTTGGTGTCGTATGATAATTTTAGAAAAAACAATCCTATCATAAGTCCAGCGTTAAAATGACGTACGTTTCAAGGTACGCTTAATGCGATACTTCACTGTAATGTAGCATAATGTACTGAAAAAATTGGTGTCGGTTTCCATAATTCAACACCACTTAAACTCCAGTCAAGAATATATCTCCTTCTCTGAGAAGCTTATTACTATGCTATTTTTTACATATTATGACCCAGACGATGCATAAAGGACTTTATATAAATATGAGGACCTTTCAATAAATGTTATCTGATCGCTATTTTTTTATATAAAATCTCGGCGTTTTAATATTCCAAAATTAGAGACACTGCCTTTTTTAATGGTTGTACCTTACTTGTTTTTCAATGCAAATGAATTTTTTGTAGAAAACGTTTATGAAGTTGCAGAATAATTATTAAAAAACTGGGTTAGATTTGGCGCGCTCTTGCGCCTATCTTTATTTTCCCATTATACAATTTCTTTTTAAAAAATTCGACCATTTCGACGTTATCGCATAATTTGATGCGACAATCGAAATTCGATAGATCTCGAAAAGGATTTTTTTACGAGGAAAACTGTTCCATTACTTAAGAAATGCATTAAAAATTGAATGTACATTCTAAAATAATGTGACGTAAAATAATACATACACGGAAAAAAATGGTCTAGTAATATTTTTACTATAATCTTTAGTAATGGTAAGACAAACTCAACATTTAAGACTATATTACGGTATTTACTACATTTATCAAAATTATTGTTGTGAACTGTATGAAATTTTGGTAAAGTGACTA
Source organism: Megastigmus stigmatizans (assembly GCA_900490015.1). NCBI lineage: Eukaryota > Metazoa > Arthropoda > Insecta > Hymenoptera > Megastigmidae > Megastigmus > Megastigmus stigmatizans. The sequence continues at coordinate 8,594 of UELV01177967.1, read as the reverse complement.
TGCAAAATTTGCTATTTCAGTATAGTAAAAATGAAGAATTCAAAAATGCGATACAAAATAAAATTTTACTACACTTCTGATGAATATTTATACTAATATCTATGAATAGAAATTTTTTGAATATCCATATCAATTTTTCATAGGTACAGACACTCGGACAAAATTCTAATCTAAAAAAAGTTATGCGGTATTGATATTAACAATAACTTGTTGAAAGTCTTTGATAATTGATATATTTATCATCAACCAATTTTTTGTACATATCTTGTTCATAAAATATGTTAAATAATAGCAGATCAAGACATTATAAAAAAGATTAAACAATTACGCGTAGTTTGTAAGCTAAGAGGACAATTCGAATGTATGATCCTAAGGTCTCAATGCACACCATGCAGTCGGTTAGCGGCTGGCTTCTCACGCGGTATAGGGACCCAGATTCGCGTCCCAACGGTGGAAATCTTTTTTCAGATATTTATTAATTGTAAAAATTTAATTACATTTCTAATGTCTTAAATGTAAGTAATATAATAATTATATCTGAAAAAGTGGCGCTCAGTAGAAATGAAGCGAAATAATTTTTTTTATATAATATTATTTTACCCTTAAACTAAAAATTACTATACTGAATAGCAATAATAAGTATAATTCAAGTCTGTCTCACACTTTGTCAAAAGTTCAATAATAATTCATAAAGAGTGCAGTAAAGTTTAGAAGATCATTATTCGCCGTGTATATGATGATGATAAATGAACCAATATATCAAAAGCGAAGATGATGAGTTTCCAATGGATGAATAACTAAATACTCTGTATATTCTTAATGTGAAGTGAAATTTGCTCTCCCTACGCAAAATATATAATAGGGATTCATTGTTTGCTCAAATTGCCAAGCATCGATCCGAAACGATGGCATCGCAAGAACCACCATAACACACTCGTCGCATCCAAAAACACACACAATGAATCACGTTGTACGAGATTACGAGGTGTACCCTAGCTACAAGAGAACCATCCTAAGAAATCCTTGAGCATCCAGAAATTCATAGCGTGCGCACCAGGTAGTAGACAAACGAGGATCATATAATACACGGGATACAAATATATGCGGGCATATTTCCCCCACCTCATGGCAAAAGTTTCGAAGGTCGATCCGATCCTCAGTCTCTCCCTCGCTGTACACTCGCGCTACTCGCGCATATGCGATAACTGTAACAATGCCGAAAGAGAGAGAGATGGAGGGCGGCTGATGCTGGGAGAGTACATAAGGAATCGCCTGTAGCCAACAAATTTTCCGAAAGATATCAAGTTTCCGCACGTAACCATACGGGCATACACTGCACCGATGCGCACATAGATGCGCCTTGCACACAACATCCTCTTCTCTTTCGTACGCTATACTGCTGCTTCCTCTCTGGTGTGCAGTGCCTCTGGGCGCTTTTGCCGCCTCCGGCTGTATATGGAGTAGTCTCTCGTTCTCTCTCTCTCTCTCTCTCTCTCTCTCTCTCTCTCTCTCTCTCTCTCTCTCTCTTTCTCTCTCTTTCTCTTTGACCATGCGGGAATATCGATGCAATCTGGGCAACTTGATACTCCTCGAGCCAGTTCACGAGTGCGTGATCCTTATCAACTCCCGGGGATGCGCAGGCACGCTCTCTCTCTCTCTCTAACACACAGACTGGCCCAGGAATGAACCTGCGAACAATAACTATCCGCGATTGTTGCGACCACATCTATCCTTCTCTCTTTCTCTCTTCCTTTATCCTTACGTGCATTTCACATTCTCTCCCGTATAGATTTTTTTTTAGTTCATACTTCGCGAAATTGCTAACGAAACAACTATTTGAAGGCTCAAGTACTGTTAGATGAGAGAGCTTGAGTTCGCAAAAACTGATTTATGATTTTTATATACTATGCTGGTAAATCTTATGGAATCATATTGCAAGATTATAAAAATTTAATTGTTTTAACAATATTCTTCGATTAGGTTTCACATGACAATGCGTCCTTGTAAATTTATTTCCAAGCACTTAATAAATGTCCGAATCCAGCATAAAGCACATACTCTCCCTTTCTATCTCTGAATTTTAAATTAACAACACCACCAGCTCCGCATATGGCAATATATCATCGTGATAATGCATCTGTGATAAATGGATCTGTATTATCATAGATGCATTATCATTGTTGTGCGAGAAGTTAATATGGTACATTTACTCCTAGTAAACTGGGTAGTATAGTGTACATGATCGAAGGATCTTTTGCATTCCCTTTGAATAGATATACCATAGGTTTAGTCTAAACTAAACTGCACAACCGCTTTAAAAATATAGAATAAAAATTTTGGAAAAAAATGTAGAAAAAAAAGGGGAAAGTGCTTGCGCAAGCGTACGTAATACAACACTATTCCACTATTCCTCCTCATCCACAGTGGTTTTGCATACGCATGCGGACGGACCTTCATCGTCGTTCTTGCCTCTCATTCTCTCACTCATCCATATCGCTCATCGTGAATTATGCACTCGCGAAAGTGAGTGTGCGCATGTGCCGCGTGCATTCGTCATTTTTCCCTTATGCTAATGTTTGTAAATTTGTCGGCTGGATCGACTCTTGTAAGCGTATGTGTGCGTGTGTGTCTATGTGCGTATGTACTTTGACGTCTATCTATATATACACGTGTTTCTCCGTTCCACCCTCACTCTCCGCTTTTTTCCCTCTCATCATCAACATCACTGCAGTTTTCTACTTATACCAGTTACCACCGTGTGAGGAGAGCCTTTGTGTTTTATGAGCGATGCGTTTACGTAGTGAAAACGTTTGAATACCGTTGATCTTTTACTTCGAAAGAAAACTTTCGGTTTTCAAACCCGCTACTATTATATGACATAATTGTAATATATTAACCCATTAACGACCAAGACCCCGAATTTTTAACATCTTTTTCAAGGCCTTTTTTTAACTAAAAAAAAAGGTATGAAAAAATTTGAAAAGGTTTGAAAAAGATCGTATCCGACGTATTTTAAGCTGTTCTTTCGAATGGTGATACCGATTTTTTGTTAAAATACTCCTGCAAATAAATATGGCATGTTTTTCACGAAAAAAAGTTAAAAAATTTGGAAATTTTCAACTTTATGAATTTTTTTCATAAGGAAAATGCAATGACAATAATTCAAAATACTGCAAAAAAGTGCAATCGATGTTCAAATATTACGGGAAAATTTTTTTCATGATTCTCAAATATTTTTAACCTCTTCAAAATGGCCATATTTCGCAAAATCCCAAAAGCTCAAAATTTAATAGGCAATTTTTTCAGACAACTTCTTACAGGGCTCTTTTACAACTAAAAAGAAGGTTTTGAAAAATTTCGGTAAGATCTTATCCAGCATATTTTGACCTGTTCTTTCGAATGGTGAGATTTATTTTTTCCTAAAACACTCTTGAAAAAAAATATGGCGAGGTTTCACGAAAAAAAGTGAAAAAATTTAGAAATTTTCAATTATTATATAAAAAATTTAGAAATTTTAAAAATATTTTAGAATCATGAAAAAAATTTTCCCGTAATATTTGAACATCGCATGCACTTTTTTGCAGTATTTTGAATTATTGTCATTGCATTTTCCTTATGAAAAAAATTCATAAAGTTGAAAATTTCCAAATTTTTTAACTTTTTTTTCGTGAAAAACACGCCATATTTTTTTGCAGGGTATTTTGCAGGGAACAGCTGAAAATACGTCGGATATGATCTTTTTCAAATTTTTTCAAACCTTTTTTTTAGTTTAAAAAAGCCTTGAAAAAGTTGTTGAAAATTCGGGGTCTTGGTCGTTAATGGGTTAAAATGGAAATTGTTTTGAGCAGTTCAGAATGCTGTTTTCATATTAGCGTAAAAATTTTCTTCGGATGTCAAGGTAAAATTAATTTCATAAGAAAGTTTGATAGCTTTAAAAAGCAAGAAAACACGACATTACATTACAAAAAAAACTAACGTAAATCATATAAAGTATGCAACAGTTATTAACCGCAAAAAAAGTGCATCGTTGCGCTCCCCGAACTTAATACAAACACGAGTATAAGGTACATAGCGTAACAACCGCGCCAGTTATGGTCTGACGCACACACACATACACACAGTGCAGAAAAAAGGTAGGGTAACAAAAACACCAGACAGATCCCGTATAAAAAGGCGCTGTTGCAGAATTTTACGCGCGCACGCGGTCTCCATTTCCGGCCGTTGCAGCTCTCCTTCCCTTATACGGGAAATCGATGGCGAGAATTCTTAATATGTAAATGGGTGCGCAGCGCTTCGCGAGAGGTGGCCAACGCAGCCACTTGGAAATCGCGCGGCGCGTTTTCCCAATTACCGTAAGAAGGTGCGAGACAGCTGTGCGACGCGTTACGTTTGGAGGGTTGGGGGGAGGGATTATAGGCGACCGCCGCGCGGAGAAATAAGGCGTCTGCCAAATTCTTTCATTCCTTATATAAAAAGCTCTCGGATTTTCCTTTCTGCTGACTCCGACTACTCGGCAGCTCTTTTCCTCCTTCTTTTTATCGCGGCTCAGGCCCGTTCCCTACTCGCGCTGCTGTATATGCGTTATCTTTGCTCCAGTTGGAAATTATTAGATTTTTCCACGCGCGGCTTGGGGGGAATCGCTCCTCGCGTTATTTATCGTTCAATATAATGCCAACTTTCGTAGGGAGTGGGGAGTCACATGAATACGGTGCGAATTCGTTGGTAAGCGTATGGTGAAAACTCGCTTTATTCATATGCCGCGGAGGGAAATTTAGTTGGAAGGGCTTGACCTGCCTTTCAATGTCTGCGAGCGCGCGCGGTGCTGCGGATGAAATCTTTGGGAAAACATGCTTTGTTGTGTGCGAGCTGCAGCGGTAGAAATTAACTATCAAGGTGCAAGCAATCTCAGAGTGCAACTTTGTTGCCATTATTGAAAAGGGTTCTTATATTACGCTACGATCTGCACAAAGCTGCGCTGTATACGCTCGACTTGTAGCTGGAGTGAAGTCTCTTTTTAGTATATTTCTGAAAACGTGGATTAAATTTCTGCGAAGAATGCATCACTTATTTCCATTTTAACCGTGTTTGCAGTGATTTTGATGAACACAAATATTTTACTTTAAATTGATAAAGTATACGAAGCTAGTCTTTAATCAGTATTTAATCAGGCAGACCATTTTATCCAATATTTTGTCAAACATTTTTTTTTACTTGAAATTATTAAAAATTTAAATATGCGATTCATTAATGAAAGATTAACTTTTCACGTTAAATAAACATACAAAGCATACAATAACTGCAGCTGTTCATTCCTCGTGTCAGAAGAAACCAAATCTTATACAAAATTTCAAGTAATGACATACAATGAAGGACCATGTTATTAAGCTAAGGAGTGAAAATGCTACATTTTCATCACGTCCTATACGTGTGTAATTTTCAGTGCTTACATATATGCCGTCGAGTGAAAGAGAGATGAAGAGAGTCAGAGAAAAGTAGCGCAGTAAACTTTTTAAGTACACCATTGAAACACCTTATACCGTCGTGTGCGCAAGCATATGATTTTGCAAAGCAGCAATTCCATCTCTCGGTAATGACAAAAAAGCTCTCCGACTACCTGTCGCTCGCCTCGCGAAACAATCCTTATATACCGGGTGAATATAATAACGTACAGTTGATCACTGCTGCTGGGGATAAAAGAAGAGAGAGTGAGAGAAAGAGAGAAAGAGGGAGATATGGTGAGCGAGAGAGAGAGAGAGAGAGAGAGAGAGAGAGAGAGAGAGAGAAACAGGCTCCGAAATTATCATTCTCGCGCACTTCTCGGAAATCTGTCTATGCTACATAATTCAAAAACAGACGTAAACGAGAGAAATAAAAGTCCGGCAAAAAACGGCCGCGGACTCTGGACTAACGTCGAAAAAAACGGGAGAGGATAAGGGAGAGAGAAGGAGAGAGAAGACAAAAATCTCACCCTTCGAATTCCTGAGAGGCGGCTATCGGCGCCGATGCGCGTTTCCAGGGATGAGAAACAGAAATGATCTAATAAGAAAGAATACCGGGCATAAAAGGGATGATGAGCACGGGAGGAAGAAGGGAAGAGAGAGTGAGAGAGAGAGGCACACACACATATACAAGAACTCGCGAGCATTGCCCTCAAATCGTTCTGTGCAACCGCAAGGTGTCTTCACACTGTTGATGATGCAAAAAAACTTGCTATTTATACTTAATTTTATCTGATCTTAAATATTTTACAAACTACTTAATATGGAACTTCACATTGAAGCTAATAGGGTTACTTCGACAGAGAGTCAGCACTCTGGCTTATAAAATGTGAAAAAATAAGCTTCACCTGTTCATTAATTTCTATCGGATTAATAACTGCTTTTTATGTTTTTGTTACATTGCTTTTTAATTTTTAAAACTATAAAATATTAAATAAACGATTTTATAACTTATTACAGGCCCTAATTTTCATTTACATTATACATATATGAACGCACAAGTAATGCCATTTCCATTATTTCCTCTCAGAAACTAATTAATACCATGCCGTTATAAAATATAAATATAAACATTCAGTCGTGATCACTTCATGAAATCAACTTCTTTTATCTGTCGGGAACGTTTTGACAGGCGTGTAAATGTAGCTATCGGTAGCTGTGAGCCCCACAGTTGTAAAGCGGTTTCGTACTGCACAATCATTGTATTCTTGATATTACGGATGTGATGCGTTAGCTATCATAACCATATACATTACAGTCAATATGAGAATGTAGCTGACAAGAGCTATATAATACTAATAAGGCTACACAAAAATATTTTTCCAGACCTTCTGTACTAAATTCGGTTTTTATAATAGGCTATAGATTTATAACAGTAGAATAGATCTTATCGGAACAATCAAAAAGTACATCAAGTATCATTTTAAAATTCAATAAAAATTTTGCAGAATTGATAGTTTACGAAAAAAGTATAGATGTTCCCTGGAGAAACGTTGACGAGTTTCTGCTTAATTTCCAGACAGAATTTCATAAATTATCCAGTTACTGCTGAAAGATCTGACTAGAAGCCCCACTACCTGGCGATTTTTCTGGCTAGAATATAGACAAAAGCTACTCCATTTTAAAATTTATATATGTAAAAGTAGGACATAATTGAGTCCAACGAGAAATCTTATCAGCATTGATTACACTAGTTAGCAGTCGCATACTCAAGAGCACAAAGTGCAAGCGGATGTACCTACTGCACAACGCAACACCTAAGAGAAAGAGAGAGAGAGAGAGAGAGAGAGAGAGAGAGAGAGAGAGAGAGAGAGAGAGAGAGAAACTCGCGACCTATAGCGAGAGATTCTTTATTTACCCCCACTGGTGATTTCAGACACAACATTGTGTGAGGAACAGCAACACTGGTCTGTCCGGTCTCTCCCTCTTCTCTTTCTGCACGCTGCTGCTGCTGCTGCTGCTGCTCGGCGGCTTGTCATTATCGGCTGGCCCTGACTGCCCTACAATCTCAATCTATTCAAACAATGGTAACGACCGCTCGCCAGTGCAAAACTATATACGGTGAGAGAAAGAGAGAGAGAGAGAGAGAGAGATCCCTTCGAGGAATTTCCACGAAGGGCCGTCCGAACCCTTCTCTTTTCTCTCTCTCTCTCTCTCTCTCTCTCTCTCTCTCTCTTTCTCTACCGACTCTTTGAAATTGTGAGACTGAGGCGGATTGAAATTGGTCTCTTTTTTTCTCTCTCTCTTCTCTCTCGCGAAATTGATAAATTTTTTTGCAGCCGCTTTGTATCTGCGATAAGGTTCGGTTTCTCTTTGTGTGACGGCTATGTTATGATGTTTTCGAGAATGTTTATGCTGGTTCAGAAATGTAAGGATTATATGGAAAGTTTTTTATATTTTATATTGATTGTTTTATTGCTCTTGCTATATGAATAGCAGAAATTAGTGATTTAAGTGTCATAAAGAAGATTGGTCTTATTGAAATTTGTTCTACATTTATTTGTGGCATTCAAATACCGACTGTGAAGGTCTAGGCTTGTTGTTGGCATCCGGATAATTGATCAATTTTGAGAACGAATTCGCACGGCATTTACCGTACTAGATTTTAGAATAATTATCATGCAAATTTCATCTGGACTTTTTTCAAGTTTTGTAGTAGATTATTTTGAAAGTCTGCACGCAAATTACGATTCGGTATACTTTTAAATCCAACCAATTTCTGTAAAAAAATTCTGCTTTCTAATAAGTTTTAATTGTAGTTTGGTTTGTGAAATGTGTTGTTAGAAATATTTTGATGAAAACATTATTTGTTCAAGAAACGTACTTATAAGAGTATGAAGTATAAATGAATGGGAAATTAAATTTTTCTACCTGAATCATGAATAAATGCAAAGGAAATTATTTATATTCGCATTTCAGTTTGCTAAGCTGAAAAAGAAAACACGTTTTCAAGACTTCAGTAAAGAAAATTAAACTTTTTCTATAATTCAGAATAAGGTAAAAGATTTGGTAAAAAAATTGAAGCAATTATTGTCATATAAATTCTCATTTATATTTTTGGTTTGTTAAGGGGCGTATACACCTATAAATTTTTTG